>JAPMLY010001378.1:32500-106199 GCA_026401115.1 Tetraselmis chui
GTACTGCATTGTGGTAGTATGTGAATGGGTGTGTGGTCTGTATGTATATATGTGTGTGTGTGTGTGTGTGTGTGTGTGTGTGAGGGGGCATGCGTTTCATACACTGTGTGTATGTGCGTGTGTGTATAAATATGTGCTGAGTTATGTACGTGTGTGCAGGGGTGTGTGACCTCTATTTGTGTGTGACTGTATATTGTATATATTGTGACTGAATCTGTCCATGCGCATATCTATGTGCTCTTTATATACGTGTGCGAAGGAGAGTGTGTATATGTGTTTTGACAACGTCAGTGAAATGCAACTAAATATCATGTTGCAGGTATGTGGTACCAGTTTTACAAGGCAAAACATCATAACATACTCACATCAGGATAACTTCCTTGAAAATGGCTGCCTCGCTGGACAGATGGCCGTCAGAGAATGTGATGCATGAAACAAAATTTCGATCATACCTCCAGCGGTGGAAGGTGTTTGAATCAAAATTCACAAGAACTGTATGAATTGCGACACACATAATTAACACACACACACACACACACACACACACACACACACACACACACACACACACACACACACACACACACACACACAAATAGCGCGTGTATTTATGGCATTTCTTTCAATGCTATACCTTTTTGAACATCGTCCCATACAGAAAATAATGGAAGGCGATGAGAGCAGGCCGACGACGCAGCCATGTCACATTCCGTGTATTTGTGGCTCAGCACATACCTCGCCTCCGCAGTCATGTTTTTTACATTATTCCGATTTACGATCATCTTTAAGAGAATAAGCTTCAAATAGCATTGATTGCGACGGAATTGCTTCATGCGATTGAACCGGGCCATCAATTAATCGAATTAGGGAGACGGCGGTGCAGAGGGGATTGCTTGGGCGGCATTCAGTGACGAAAGGAGGGTGGCTACATGTCCAAGACATCTCCACGGACGACACCCTAGCGTTCCCGCTCGTCAATTGCATAGTGAAATGTTGCATTTCTGAGTAATTCAAAATAAATCAAAGTTATGTATGGTATATATACTTTTTTCTATCAAACTAGAGGACAAGTATCTATGAGACCACGAGTGAGAACACGAGCCACCAGGTAATATCCATGCTCACAAATAAGACCAGTCTTTAGGCATCATTGTTGTCAGCAGAGAGGATGGAATATAGTAGTCGGTTTGCTAAACAAAATGCGTTAATTTGTTTTTAATATACAATAGTACTTGACTACTAATACCGGAACGGAGAACTGCAAAAGCGGCAAAGTGATTCAGTGGCGCACCTTCCAGCTGCGGGTGCCCACCACCTCTATTGGCCCCGCCACCACTCTTGCATCTTGTGGCAGCCGCTCCGGCGCGTTCTTGTCGCCCAAGTAGCCCCGCGCGATCTCCGCCAAAGTACCGGGCGACGAAATCCCGGCGCACATCGCCATGTAGTTCAGCCACGCGGCGGCCGTGCCTCGACTGCGCACCGGGAATACCGACGGGACAGACCAGCCAGGGCCGGCATGGAGGCTCAGTTCACGATGCAAGCTTGCCGTAGGGTCAACGCGTAAGGCGTCGAGTGAAAGTCCGCTAACGCGGGCAAAACGTTGCCCGGCGGCAGCGCCACCTACAGCCACCACTCGCAGCTCAACGCCCGCCGCCAACAAGTCCTCCTTCACGGCAGCCAGCTGCTCCGCGTACTCGAAGGTGTCGAAGTCGCCAAGCTGGGGTAGTAGCACCACTAGAAGCGCCCGGGGAGGGTCGTTATTGCAGGACTCAAATCCGGAAAATGCGCCACCCGCTTCCCCGTCCGCCGGGTTTACCACCTGCAATAAAGCAGCCCAGAGCAGTCGAGAAATGGCACCTAAATGCAAATATAACCGGGAAACCATACCTCATATTGGAAATAATCCCTTTTCCCAGTTTATTGACATTTGTTTTCCGTGAAGAAAGGACGATTGCAAAACAATTCTCATCATATTCGTTTCATCATTACCGTACCGCGGACGAAAAGCCGTATCATATTATAGATGGAGGAAAAACCCCACAGGCCGATAAGCTTGAGGAACAGGGAGGCATGTCACAGCATCGGCACTGCCCTCCTACGCTAGAATATCCTTGTCATCATCGGGAAGACGACGAAAGCCGCCAGGGGACAATTTGCACTACGGAATTATATGAGGGAAGGCCGTGCCCTCTACGGGGAACAAATATAAGGAATTATTGACGTGTGATGGAATAAATAAATAAAAACTACAATAAGAAGTACGGGTATGTACTCCTACTGCTTGCCGATCTTCAGAAGTGGCTGCCCATACCTGCGCACTTCCGAGCTGTTCATAAAGCGGCGAGGTTGCCCAAAGTTTTCTACCCACTGGCATTTTACGACGGTAGGCTGTTAGACCATAACGTAGAGAAGCATACGTTTTTGCTTGTGGTGTTCTCGCAACGCCTACATGTTGGGAATTCTCGCTGTTTCGGCGGGGTTGTCTTCAAGACGGCGACGACCGGGCGGCCGCGACACGCGCAGTAATCATCTTCATTTGCCTGGGGGAAGCAGCTTAATCCGGGTAGTGGATGCCCTAAGGATTACTCGAACCGCTCGTTCTCGCCAGACGAAAGCAAGATAATGGGCGCTTATGCCGGTGCCTGCTTCAATGGCGAATACACGGTAGCGGGTGGAGCGACTCTCGCGGCGAAGTGCTTCAGTGCGTTCTGCTCATATGGTCATATAATTTTATATAGAGGTTTGCTGGCCGGGGGGGCGACATCAAGACCGTCAAAACGCGTTCGCGGTACGGGACACCTACAAGGTGGTATTGTGCCCGGACAACTGTAGCTGACAATAGTCGAATTCCGTTTGTGAGACTAGGACGCTAAAACTTAGTTTCTCCGCGTTTCTGCCTTCTGCCTTTTTGCGAGAGACCAGCTCCCGCAAAACGGCATCGTGAGGCTC
This sequence comes from Tetraselmis chui, assembly GCA_026401115.1. NCBI lineage: Eukaryota > Viridiplantae > Chlorophyta > Chlorodendrophyceae > Chlorodendrales > Chlorodendraceae > Tetraselmis > Tetraselmis chui. The sequence continues at coordinate 35,450 of JAPMLY010001378.1, forward strand.
GCCCTCACGCAAGGTGTTTGACTAATCTCTTCAACCTCCTCCACTACGATCATGTCGTCGTCTCAGACACATCCCGACCCTGCCCCTCACTCGGTTCCGGCGTCGAATACAGACCTCGACGGCATCGCCCGCATTTTGCAGACCGTGCTGTCGCGGCTTGACGACCTCGAGTCGAAAGGGCCCTCTCGAAACATCCCCGCCAGCAACGACCCGCTAAGTGACACTGTCGACCCGCAATTGTTCTCGCCGACCACACCGGCCGACTCGCCGACTGACCCCGCGCCTGTCGACTTCCTCGATCCGCGTGATTGGCTCGACTACCTGCCGGTCGAGTACGTCGACGACTTGCCCCATGTTGGCTCGACGCGTCCCGCCCTGTGGACCCCCCGCAACGATCCGGCTGACGCCTTTTTCACGGCGCACAATCGCCTCGCATCCCGCGACGAGTATCGGCACCTGCTTTGCTATGGGCTCTACACCGAAGTGGCCCTCGCGGCGCTTACAAGCGGTCTGGCGACGCTTCGCCAAGCCGCTCCCGCGGACGCCGACTCCGCCGCCCCATGGCGCCTCATCGAAGCCGCGGTTCGCACGCTCCGCACAACGACGGACGCAGGCACCATCCGGGTCGCCTACCTCCGCCGCTTCAAGGCCCAAGCACAGCTGCCACCCGACCTCCAAGTCGAAGAACGCTACCTTTACTCGCGCTTCTTCGACGCACCACCCCGAGCCGAAGGCCAGAACGCGTTGGACACCCTCCATCGCGCGTTCGACGACAAGCGCCTCGAACTGGGCCTACACGCTGCCGCCAAGAGCAGCGTCGCGGCCCAGTTCCGCACCAACGGACCCCGCCCCGACTCTCGCGCGGGGCCGCTCAAGGCACGCCCCTTGCGCCCCCCAGGCCCGCAGGCACCGAAGCCCGCCCATCCCCGCGACTCGTCGCGCCCGGCGCCGCCGCGCTCCGACTGATGGGGTGCCCCGCCGCGCCGACTCATGCTCGCCGACTTCCGACTTCATGCGACATCGCGTGCGTCGCTGTTGGCAGGCGTGGAGAGACATCGGCGCGAGCGGAGCAACCCTTCAGTGGATCCAGGAGGGCATTCAAGTCCCCTTCCGCCGCGGTCCGCCACCCCCCTTCAACCATGGCACATCACTGCAAGACGCCACACCCGCTCAGCTCCAGTTCCTGTCGTCCGAACTGGCCCGCTTCACAGCCTCCGGAGCTTGGGAAGTTTCGAAGGGCTCCCCGTGGGTGTCCCGCTGCTTCTTGGTGCCCAAGCCCGGACACAACCAGTGGAGGTTCATCGTCGACCTCCGTTTCCTCAACTCCTTCTGCGTCAGAAAACGACTCCGCATGGAGTCCCTCCTCCATGTTCGTCACCTCACTCGACGCGGCGACTACCTCTTCTCCTTCGACCTGCAAGACGGCTTCTATGCCCACGGCTTCTATGCCCTGGGCATCCGCCCCGCCGACCGCGACTACTTTACTGTCAACATCAGGGGACAACATTATCGCTTAGCCGGCCTTCCGATGGGCTGGTCGCTCAGCCCCTATTACTTCTGCACCTTCACCGGTGCTTTCGTACGCCACCTCCGCTCCACTGCAGCTTCGCCCGGCCTTCGCCTACTTCCCTACGTCGACGACTTCATCGTCTTTGCCCCGTCCCACAACGAGGCCCTTCGCCACCGCACCGTCTTAGCGGCCACCTTGGCGAAACTCGGCTTGTCGCGTCACACAAGCAAAGGCATCTGGAACCCCGTCCAGTACGGCCAACACCTCGGGATCGACCTCGACACGGCACACGGCTACTTCTACGCCCCAGCCGCCAAACTTCAGACGTTGGCACACCAGGCAAAGACCCTGCTGCAACGTGCCACGCGAACCGCGCGCTGGCTCCCCGTCAAACAACTCCTTCAATTTGCTGGCCGTGCCCAGTATCTGTTCCTCGCCATTCCCTCTGCCCGCTTCTACCTCCGCGAGCTTCATTCCACCGTGGGCGGCAAGTGGTCCGGGCGCGTCCGACTGACACCACAGCTCCGTCGCGACCTTCAGTGGTGGACAACCGTCCCCACCCACCAGAATGGGCGTCCCATTCACAAGCCGATCGAATCGGCATTTCTCCACTGCGACAGCTCCAGCTACGGATGGGGCGCGGTCCTCAACAACTCCGCCACCGCCCGTGGATTTTGGAGTCCGGCGGATGCTGGCCAACACATTACGTGGAAAGAGCTCAAGGCGGTTCCACTCGCCATTCAGTCCTTTCTACCCCAGCTCCGCGGACGCCGTGTGTTGCTGCACGAAGACAATCAAGCGGTGTGTGCCGTCCTACGCAACGGCACCTCCCGCTCGTCCGCAATGATGGCCGAGCTCCGCGTCCTCCATCTACTCCTCGATACACACGCCATCACGGTTCGACCGCGCTACATTCGGTCCGCCGACAACGCCAAAGCCGATGCCCTCAGCCGCCACCTCGACTCAGACGACTGGAGACTCAACCCCACCCTGTTTTACAAACTTCAGCAACGCTTCGGCCCGCACTCCATCGACAGGTTCGCTTCCGCGAACAACACGTTACTACCTCGCTACAATTCGGCGTGGCGAGACCCGGGAACAGAAGCTGTGGACGCACTACATCTACCCGACTCGGCTTGGCAACGCGAAAACAACTGGTGCAACCCACCATGGCCCCTTCTGCCCACCCTCGTGCTCAAACTTCGTCAGAGTGGCGCAGCAGCCACTATCGTGGCGCCTCACTGGCCCGGCCAACCATGGCACCAAGCCCTGCGCGAGCTCTGCGCCCCCCCCCTACTACTGCCTGCGCAACCCGGACTCTTCCACCCCGGACGGCTCGCCTTACGCGGGCCGCTCGGTCCGCCTCGCTGGCCAGTCGCGATCTTCCGACAGCACTCCCGTCCTGGGCCTACTTGCGCCGCGGCCTAATCGGTCGCTCTGTCGCAATCTGCTCGGCGATACCGTGCGTTCGACCCGGTCCACGCCAGCCTCACCCTCGCTACGCCCTTCGCCAGCCCACCACTACGTCCCCTTGGTTAACTGCCATCACCCCCCACTTGCAGGCCCTGTTTGGTACCGATGCACTGGGCAACCAAGCCCGGCAACTTTACAGCGCGGCTTGGGCGGACTCGACAGCTCGAACGTACGGCTCGGCCATTAAACCATTCTTTACATTTTGTCAGGCCTTCCACCTCCCGCCCCTCACTGCTAACCCCTCGACTATCTGCCGCTACCTTGCCTGGCTCGGTCAAGCCGGCAATATCAAGGCTTCCACTCTTCAGCCCTACCTTTCAGCCATCAACAATTTCTTCCAAGACCATGGACTTCCGCCTCCGGCTCTTGGCGACCTGGTTAGTCGCGTCCGCCGTGGCCTCGCCGCCCTACAGGTCGACACCACCCAACCCCTCGTCCGCGCCCCTTTGCCTGCCGAGGTCGCCCTCCAAGCCCTCAACGTTGCCCGAACGTGTGCCACATCGCTTGGCGATTCCTGGGACAACGCCGACCGTGCGTTGCTGGTCCTGTTTCGCGCCGCGCTCGCTGTTCATCTCTTGTTTCTCTTTTTCGCACGCGGCGCAGCTGGAGTCCAATGCGAAACTGCCGACCTGGGTGTTTCCCCATGTGGAAGGGTTACACGGAAATGCCATCACCGGGACTCGAACCCGGCACCTCCGTGTCCGGAGCCGTACGCCGTATCCAAGTACCGCGCCGAAAAGTCGGTACCCATTGGGGATATATCTCATATATATACCCCCGTACTGCCCGAGCAACGGGCTCCCGCAGTACATCCACTATTGGCGAGATAGTAGGGTCAAGACTCCCCCGGAGTACGACGTACGGATGTGTCCATTTTCGTGCCCACCATGGGGATATCACAACACTCCCCCTAATGGACACCATCCCATCAACTCCGGTCAAACCCTAACAACCCGCGTCATACGCGGAGGGCCCATAACCTGTGGAAGGGTTACACGGAAATGCCATCACCGGGACTCGAACCCGGCACCTCCGTGTCCGGAGCCGTACGCCGTATCCAAGTACCGCGCCGAAAAGTCGGTACCCATTGGGGATATATCTCATATATATACCCCCGTACTGCCCGAGCAACGGGCTCCCGCAATACATCCACTATTGGCGAGATAGTAGGGTCAAGACTCCCCCGGAGTACGACGTACGGATGTGTCCATTATCGTGCCCACCATGGGGATCTCACAACACCCCACCTGGCTCTCTCTTCCTGTTTCACAGGATTCGCAAGGGTCAGGCGACGGTCGACCTGCAACGCCGCCTGCTTTGCGAATTGCCTGCTCATGCCCACCCGGAGGCCGCGGCCCTTCTCACCTATTTCGACCGTGTTCGCGCACCACTTCACAAAACTTCGCCCCGCTCTCGCTGGACGATCGATCACACTGAGTCCTCGAGCCGCTGGACTGCTGACACCCTCACTTCCTGGCTCAGCCTGCTCTGCCGCCATCTCCAACTACACCCGCCCCATAGTTTCGCCTGGACTTCTCACTCCCTTCGCAAAGGTGCCGCTACTGCTGCCCACTCCATTGGCGTTTCCCTGCAACAAATCCGTTTCTACGGCGGATGGTCAGTCAGTTCCGACGTTGTCGTTCGCGACTACATCGACCCGACTGCCCCGCCATCATCAGCAGCCCTTCAGCTTTTTGGTTGGCTGCTCCCATCTTCGGTCGTTTCCGACGCCGGGGTGGGCTTGCCCACATCCTAATGGCAACCTGGTGCCCCCCCCTTGTTGTGTAAATGGTCATATAATTTTATATAGAGGTTTGCTGGCCGGGGGGGCGACATCAAGACCGTCAAAACGCGTTCGCGGTACGGGACACCTACAAGGTGGTATTGTGCCCGGACAACTGTAGCTGACAATAGTCGAATTCCGTTTGTGAGACTAGGACGCTAAAACTTAGTTTCTCCGCGTTTCTTCAAATGGGACGCGGGAGAAACTTACACAAACATGTTAAAGGCCGAATCGTATAAAGACCGGTACAACAATGGGTCGGCCACCTTCTGCCTTTTTGCGAGAGACCAGCTCCCGCAAAACCCACCCTTCCCTTCCCGTATACCATTACTGTTGTAGCCAAATTGTAAGAGATAAAACATCTTTGGCAACCTGGTGCCCCCCCCTTGTTGTGTAAATATCAGACAAATAATTCTTTCTAAATGTACCCGTACGGCAGTAGTCTGCACCCGTATGGTAGTTGAGGTACGGGTGGTAATCTCATCAGGGATTTACATCGAATGTATATATGCTGATTTTGCGCTGGCCATTTTGTTTGCGCCCCCGGGACATGGGACTGGCAGGTAAGCCCGCACAAGCACCCGCTACATGCGGCGTTTTGCAAGCACGACTGAGGGCAGAAGTTCGAAACAAACCTCAACTCAACCTAAAAGCAAGACAACTATATCTTCAAGGGATGTCCCGAACTAACGTAAAAAAACATTAAACTCTATAGGGCTAGTGTCCCAAATAAATACCGACGGCGGCACTCCGATTGTGGGCATCCAAGCAGGATATGCATTATGGATTCAGCCGCACATTTGTTGGCCACTACTTTTTAAAAATTTAGGTTGAATGTAATACGAAATACTCCGTGTTGAGGAAACCGGACGTCGCGGTGTCCGGGAAGCAACGGGTACATAATGTTTTTATGGTCAGATTGATTTGAATCTAGAGGTTTGCATATCCAATTTCCATGTGTACGGGACAGTAACACTAGCGGTTATTGTTACCGTTAAATAGCGGCGCGTCGCACCTGCAGGGCAACCACCTCGCCTTGCAGTTCGACGCAACCAACGACCAACGACTTCCCCAAATGTAAGCCCTAGCTAGCCCGCGCCTTATAAGCCGTAGCTAGCCACGAGCCTAGGCACTCTCTGCTTTCGCGCTCAGCCAATCTAGGCTTCGCGCGAATGCAGTCTCGACTCTAGTAGTCGAGCAGGGTGTCAGTTTACTATCGTCCCATGCGCACTCGAGCGTCACGCGACACTTCCCCTCGTTTTGCTACGTAGTTACGCATCATGCAGCCTGAGCAGTTTACGTCCGCCGCAGCGGCCGACCCTCACGCTACCTCGATCGAACAACGCACAGCCGAACAGATTCGTACGGCAGTTTCGGCGTCGGAACAACTGATTATTGAGCAGTTTTTGGCGGCTAACGCTGCCTTATTCGCACAGCTCCAACAGACGACAACCACACATGCTATTACCGATCAACAACAATCCATTCCCGCCGACGCGACCCCAGCGACGGAGGGTGGTAAGGTGGCCTCTGAGCCACCTATCGACCTGCTTGACGACGAACCCGAACCCTTAGCGTCCGAATTCATAGACTTCGCCTACTACGGCGAGGTCATCCCGGCCGGCCTCGAGCGTCCCCCACGCGACGTTGAGGAGCCACGTATGTGGACACTCACGGACGATACCGCCCGTGCTCTCAGCGACAAGCGCACCCAATCGGCATACGACGAGTACCTCCACATAGGTTGTTATGCATTTTTCGACAGTTGCGCCAACGCGGCAATTAGCGAGGCTTTGGACACGCTGTCGCACGGCCCACCTCTATCGGCAGAGCAAGCAGCAACGATTGCCCTTATCAGAGCGGGTCATCGCACCCACACAGCGACGGAGGAGGCTGTCCGTACTCGATTGGGCTTCCTCCGCCTCATCAAGGGCGGACAAGCGAGCACGGATGCGGACCGCGTGTTTGCCGAACTGGCCCACGAGCGCTTCTTTCGCCCACGCCCTACCGCGGTCTCCGGTCCACTGGATGCGCTACGCCAAGCGTTCGTCGACCGCACCATTGAAGTCAGCCTTCATGCCGCCAGCAAAGCGGCAGCCGGCGCCGCGTTCGCGAGGATCACACCGGACAAACCCACAGGCCCAGACGCAAGAGCCCGCAAAGCCGCCGCCGACAAACGCAAGGCCGCGGCAGCAGCATCAGCCCGCGCCACCCCTCTCACCAAGCCGACCGACCCGGCTAAACCCCCGCCCAAGAAATGATGGTGTGTCCCGCCGCGCCGATTCCTGCTCCCCGACATCTTCCTACATGCGCCACCGCGTGCGTCGAAGATGGCGGGAGTGGGAGCGCATCGGCGCGAGCGACCAAGTCCTAAGTTGGATCCGCCATGGGGTCCGTATGAAGTTCAAACACGGCGTCCGCCCCAAGCCCTTCAACCACGGCATCTCTATGCTAGACGCAACGCCAGCCCAACTCGAGTTTCAAAACACGGAACTCTCCCGCTTCGAAGCTTGCGGAGCGTGGGAGCGCTCAAACAACCCTCGCTACGTGTCCCGGATGTCCCTTCTGCCCAAGCCCTGATGCAACCAATGGCGCCTAATTATCGACCTTCGAGAACTCATTACACGACTCCTCCCCTACATGGACGATTTCCTTTTCTTAGCCGACTCCTACCAAGACGCGCTGCTCCTTCGCCAACGCGTCGAAGCCCTGCTTGACAGCCTAGGCCTCCAACGCAACCCCAAGAAAGGCATGTGGACTCCAACGCAAGTCGGTGAATATTTGGGCTTGACGGTGGACTTACAGCTCGGTATGTTTCGCGCCCCACCCGCAAAACTACAACTGCTCGCGCAACACGCGTCATCCTTTCTCGGCCGAGCGGCTTCGAACGCCCGATGGCTGCCCACTCGCCAACTATCGGCCTTCGCGGGAATAGCTCAGTCCCTCTACCTGCTCGCCATCGCGCCCGCGCGTTTCTTTTTACGCGAGCTCCACAATGTTTTAGCCACACGGACTGGTTGGGGGGGACGCGTGCGCCTCACCCACCAGCTACGACGCGACCTCGAGTGGTGGCGCACGGTGCCCACCCAACACAACGGTCGGTCAATCTACAAGCCCATCGAGACCGCCTACCTCCACGCCGATTCCAGCGTCTACAGATGGGGAGCCGTGCTGAACGACGACTCCAACTACCAAGCACGCGGCTTTTGAAGCGCTACCGACCGTCTACAACACATCGCATGGAAGGAGCTTCGCGCGGTTCGACACGCGGTCGAATCTTTCCTACCGCAACTGAAGGGCCGGCAAGTTCTCCTACACGAGGACAATACAGCGGTGGTCGCCGCCCTAACCAAGCTTACTTCCCGGTCGCCCGTCATGATGACCGAGCTACGGCGCTTGTGGTACCTTCTCGACACCAACGACATCCACATCCGCCCGCGCTACATTCGGTCGGCCGCCAGCGTGTGGGCGGATACTCTAAGTCGCGAATTGGACACCGAGGACAAGCAACTCAACCCCCGCGTTTTCGAACACCTTCAAGAACGGTGGGGTCCGCATACGATCGACCGTTTCGCCTCGGTGCTCAACGCCTAACTCCCACGGTTCAACGCCCGATGGAGAGACCCGCAGTGCGAGGACGTCGATTGCTTGCGCATGCCCAACGATGCATGGCGTCGCGAAAACAACTATTGCAACCCTCCCTGAACCGCCCTCCCGGCGCTTGCCGCCAAACTGGCTCAATCGCAAGCCAAAGCGACCGTCATCGCCCCCTACTAGCCGGAGAAAAACGTGGTACCACGCCTTCGCCCGTCTCGCCACCGCGACGTTACACTTCCCGGCGGCCCGCGACCTTTTCTTTCCCGGCAAGCTCGGCAAGCGCGAGGGGGTCGGACCACCCGCGTGGAGCATCGTGGCTTTTCGGCTCTCACCCCCTCCTGGCTATACACCCGCCGCAAAACCATAGGCCGAGCTCTACACCCGGACCGATTCGAGTCTACGGTAATGCCAATTCGCCCTCTGCACACTAGACCACCCCGCTACCGCCTACTGTTGAACTCAGCACATGCGCCATGGTCCACCGATATCGCTGAAACTTTTCAGAACGTCCTAGGAACGGATAAACTCGGGGTTACCGCGGTCGCCCTACTCAGCAACTCGCTAGCGCCGTCTACGTACGTCAGTTACGACAGCGCCCTCCGACAGTTTTTTATATTTTGTACAGAGGAAAACATCGCGCCGCTACAAGCCACCCTTGGCTACACGGCCTGGTTAGCCCTGCTCGGCACAGTAGCGGCTACCTCGCTGCAACCTTACTTCTCTGCAACGACCAACCAGCCGTGACCACCGTGACCACAAGCGCCAACCCATTGCAGTGGGCGAGCTGTTAGCCGACGCCATGCGCGGCCTCGAAAAGCTGCAACGACGCATCATCCCGGCCGACTCCCCCCTCCCGCTACCCGCCCCGGTCGCCCTTAACATCATGCTGGCAGCCAACACTCTACGCGCCGACCTCACGTGGACCCCTGCAACCCGTCCCATGCTGGAGCGCTTCCGAGCATGTTGAGCGAATTGCGTCAATTACATTTTTCCTGCCGCGCAGACACTGGCGCCCGCTGCCGAACCGGTGATATCACCGTAGACAGACCTTCGCAACAAATTTATCTTTTCGTCCGTAAATCAAAAGGCGACCAGCGCCGCGACGCCCGCGACAAGTTCGTGTTCGCTGTCCCTATTACAGCCAATCCAATCCTAGCGGACCTGTTGGAATACTACTCACACCACTGCGCCGCTTTCTGCGCTAATTTCTACAGGGGGCCACCCCATGACGCCTTTTGGAGCTTCTCATCTGCTGAAGCCTCAGTCGACTGGGGCGCCGCGTCCACCATTTCCGCCTGGCTCTCCCTCGATCTCCGCACGATCAACACGTCCGCGCCCGCCGGCTTCAAGTGGACATCGCACAGCCTCCGGAAAGGAGCTGCTTCCGCTGCCATCTGCATAGGCGCGCCCCTCCCCGTGATCAAATACACGGGTGGCTGGGCCAAGAACAACTTCGTGACCGAAGGAAAATACATTGACCCAACCATGACCCCTACACATGTTGCTTGGCGTTTCTTCGGCTGGCTCACTCCGTTCCCCTCGCAACACTAATTTTGGTTGTGCAAGCCTTTGGCTTTAGGTTAGTGGCAAAACGTGCCCTAGGGTAAATGGTCAGATTGATTTGAATCTAGAGGTTTGCATATCCAATTTCCATGTGTACGGGACAGTAACACTAGCGGTTATTGTTACCGTTAAATAGAGGCGCGTCGCACCTGCAAGGCAACCACCTCGCCTTGGAGTTCGACGCAACCAACGACCAGCGACTTCCCCAACGGTAAGCTCTTGCTAGCCCGCGCCTTATAAGCCGTAGCTAGCCACGAGCCTAAGCACTCTCTGCTTTCGCGCTCAGCCAATCTAGGCTTCGCGCGAACCCACCCACCCAACCCTATAATCATGCGCTAATCGTCCCCCATGCCTCGCCTGTGGGTGTCTTTTGGCCAAATTGTAGGCAAGCTATCACCTTTGGCAAAACGTGCCCTAGGGTAAATTGATAAAAGAATAACAACATGAGCACGGACGGGGAAAAAGGGAGGGGCGGAAACAAAAGGGCAAGAGTGAACCAATATCGAAATAAGAGTATTATAATATTAAGACATATAAAACAGTAAGAATATGATCAATCTCTTTCTACTCTTGACCTAAAACCCGACGCGATTTTATTTCGAAAGAGAAATATATAACTAACGCCTATTTTCCTATTGACGCTTAATTCCTTATTCGGCCGTTCGTACAGCGGTTTACCGAATCTTGGCCGTTTCTCATGACGTACAAGCACCCGATCAACTGAATTGTGCTAAGTGCCAGTTTTCCCTCCCTGCGGAGCTTGGGGGGCTTAATGTAACGTCCCTCGAGCTCGACGCCGAACCTGCTCACTATGTTTCATTCAGTGCGACCCTCGACAACATGATTACTGATTACGAGTCCGAGTCGCTAGGTCCTTTGTACGGTCTCATCCGATATGAACTATTGGATGTTGCCACTTCTACTTTACCGTGGGCGGTCCAATTGCTCTATTCGTACGATTCGATCCCCACTATGGGCGGGTTTTCGGAATCGGATCTCGTGGTGTTGACTAGCACACTGAACCAACACCTTTCCGATTATGTTAGGCCCGATGTCGAGTTGGTGTTATCTCCGGTCAAAAATGCGGTGGCACCCGCTGCTACCCAATTGACTTGCCTACAACTTCCGACTCCCGATACTCTCACTCGCTTGGGAGATTCCGGGGGCCACATTTAACGGGGCATTTCACGCATTCTTCGGGCCCGGGCCTACCTTGAACTTTTGGCGTTTTGCAGACCTTTCCCACCGGACTATGTGAAGGTAACTTCGGGTACGGGTCGCGTGGCTTTGGCTCTCTTTTCCTCCTCACATGTGTCCAATTTCAAGGTGCCATCCGATTGCCATACGATGGCATTCCACCGGGTGCGTGGCTATACTGCCGAGCGCGCCTCTCATGTTCATATTCGAGCCCTCTGTGCAATGAGGCTCCTACATAGTCTCGCGGGTATGGATTTTCGTCGACGATATCGGGCATCTCTATGTCGGGTGAGCGCTCAACATCTGCTATGCTAATGGACCACATCCCCCGGTGCCCGTGCTCTTGGTCTATCATTCAACTCCACGACCGTATTGTCCACTTGCTTGAAGAGTTCATGCTTGAAGCGGGGGCTACTAAGGGGCGGGACTTGCGGTTGGAGGTCCGCCGTATTCGGTTGGGAGCTTCTCGAGATCGCCATGGGGATGTGGTTTGGCTAGACTTCATGGCTCCGCACCGTCATCTTGTTTTTGATGTGACGGTTGCAAGTGCTCGCACGAACACCAATATTCTTCGTATAGGTGCTCGTACCCCACTCCATGGCAGCCTTGCATTGGGAGCTCAGCATGGCAAACTTGATGCGGATCTCTGCACTTCGGCTTTGCTTGGCACGCCTTCGGTTCAATCGATCCATGACTACTATCCCTTCGCCGTAGAGGATGGGGGCCGGTTGGCGCCGATGGCGGCTGAGTTGGTTGATCGCATGGCTATTTTGGTGGATGTTCGCCGCTTCCTTGGCATGGGTGCGGCTGACTCTCGCTCCCTGCGCTCGGACAGTTATGTCCGTATGCAACATTTCGTTCGTCGATCTACATTTCGTTCCTTTTCGGTTTTTTGGGGGGATGTGCGACGTGAATTCATGCAACGTCTTTTTGCAGCTTTTCATGGCACTCTGGGATCCTGTCTCCGCGACGCTTTTCAGGAGGGCAGCGCAGACGTTGTGGCATGCCCTCCTGTTCCTCGGGCTTCGGTTTTTTCCTCTTTTCTTCTTTTTGCCTGGTGGCCTCCACTACTTTTTTTTGTAAGGAATTATCATTATTCAATTCTTATTCTCTTTCCATTGGACAATATTCCAAGACAGCGATATTCCACAGCGATATTCCACCTGACGAGTAATCCTTACCCGACAATCCGGTACCCGACAAAATTGAATAAAACGCGCGTTTTTAGTTCGCGCGCACGTTACTGCTACTCTACACTCAACAACCCCTCCCGCGATGTTCACCATTACACCCTCGCGGCTTAGCGAACACCCCATAAATCCGTATGGGATCTTCCTCATGCACATATCTCCACTTATCGGGCGGCTCCTTGTCAGGTGCGCTGCTAATAATCTCGCTTGCCGTGTTCCGCTTGGTCGAGCTCGCGAAATGTGCGGCAGTTTTCGCTTTGCCCACCACCTACCCATATGTGCTCAAAAGAGAAGCAAGTACCTCGATTCTCAAAAGAATCTCAGAGGGACCGTCATGTCGGCTTCCTTAGACTACATTGAAGGGGAATGCCGATCTACTGCTTGGATCAAGCCTCCCGTCTCGATTTTCCTTATGTGTCCTTAGACGACTGATTTTAGTTGTTTCCACCGGTACATGCCTCGTCGGATGCGCCCGCTTCCTATCGACACCGCCAGGTTTTTTGCCCTCCCGCTGCGGGCCGAGTTTTTTAAAATGTGATTTAGCATATGTTTCATGTATCGGGGTTTGGAATGGAGCCGGGAGGGGGTTCTATTTGTGGAATGGACGAGCAATCGGTCGGGAGGACGTGCTGGTAGCGGAGAGCGCAAGGAGATGCAACTGGTTGGGCAAGTTCCCGATACCAATCGGCCCGACATGAACGAAGACTACCTTCGAGGAGCGCGGGTTATAGAAAAAATATATCACAGGTTGGCGCACAGGTTGCATGTTCCTCGGGCTTCGGTTTTTTCCTCTTTTCTTCTTTTTGCCTGGTGGCCTCCACTACTTTTTTTTGTAAGGAATTATCATTATTCAATTCTTATTCTCTTTCCATTGGACAATATTCCAAGACAGCGATATTCCACAGCGATATTCCACCTGACGAGTAATCCTTACCCGACAATCCGGTACCCGACAAAATTGAATAAAACGCGCGTTTTTAGTTCGCGCGCACGTTACTGCTACTCTACACTCAACAACCCCTCCCGCGATGTTCACCATTACACCCTCGCGGCTTAGCGAACACCCCATAAATCCGTATGGGATCTTCCTCATGCACATATCTCCACTTATCGGGCGGCTCCTTGTCAGGTGCGCTGCTAATAATCTCGCTTGCCGTGTTCCGCTTGGTCGAGCTCGCGAAATGTGTGGCAGTTTTCGCTTTGCCCACCACCTACCCATATGTGCTCAAAAGAGAAGCAAGTACCTCGATTCTCAAAAGAATCTCAGAGGGACCGTCATGTCGGCTTCCTTAGACTACATTGAAGGGGAATGCCGATCTACTGCTTGGATCAAGCCTCCCGTCTCGATTTTCCTTATGTGTCCTTAGACGACTGATTTTAGTTGTTTCCACCGGTACATGCCTCGTCGGATGCGCCCGCTTCCTATCGACACCGCCAGGTTTTTTGCCCTCCCGCTGCGGGCCGAGTTTTTTAAAATGTGATTTAGCATATGTTTCATGTATCGGGGTTTGGAATGGAGCCGGGAGGGGGTTCTATTTGTGGAATGGACGAGCAATCGGTCGGGAGGACGTGCTGGTAGCGGAGAGCGCAAGGAGATGCAACTGGTTGGGCAAGTTCCCGATACCAATCGGCCCGACATGAACGAAGACTACCTTCGAGGAGCGCGGGTTATAGAAAAAATATATCACAGGTTGGCGCACAGGTTGCATGTTCCTCGGGCTTCGGTTTTTTCCTCTTTTCTTCTTTTTGCCTGGTGGCCTCCACTACTTTTTTTTGTAAGGAATTATCATTATTCAATTCTTATTCTCTTTCCATTGGACAATATTCCAAGACAGCGATATTCCACAGCGATATTCCACCTGACGAGTAATCCTTACCCGACAATCCGGTACCCGACAAAATTGAATAAAACGCGCGTTTTTAGTTCGCGCGCACGTTACTGCTACTCTACACTCAACAACCCCTCCCGCGATGTTCACCATTACACCCTCGCGGCTTAGCGAACACCCCATAAATCCGTATGGGATCTTCCTCATGCACATATCTCCACTTATCGGGCGGCTCCTTGTCAGGTGCGCTGCTAATAATCTCGCTTGCCGTGTTCCGCTTGGTCGAGCTCGCGAAATGTGCGGCAGTTTTCGCTTTGCCCACCACCTACCCATATGTGCTCAAAAGAGAAGCAAGTACCTCGATTCTCAAAAGAATCTCAGAGGGACCGTCATGTCGGCTTCCTTAGACTACATTGAAGGGGAATGCCGATCTACTGCTTGGATCAAGCCTCCCGTCTCGATTTTCCTTATGTGTCCTTAGACGACTGATTTTAGTTGTTTCCACCGGTACATGCCTCGTCGGATGCGCCCGCTTCCTATCGACACCGCCAGGTTTTTTGCCCTCCCGCTGCGGGCCGAGTTTTTTAAAATGTGATTTAGCATATGTTTCATGTATCGGGGTTTGGAATGGAGCCGGGAGGGGGTTCTATTTGTGGAATGGACGAGCAATCGGTCGGGAGGACGTGCTGGTAGCGGAGAGCGCAAGGAGATGCAACTGGTTGGGCAAGTTCCCGATACCAATCGGCCCGACATGAACGAAGACTACCTTCGAGGAGCGCGGGTTATAGAAAAAATATATCACAGGTTGGCGCACAGGTTGCATGTTCCTCGGGCTTCGGTTTTTTCCTCTTTTCTTCTTTTTGCCTGGTGGCCTCCACTACTTTTTTTTGTAAGGAATTATCATTATTCAATTCTTATTCTCTTTCCATTGGACAATATTCCAAGACAGCGATATTCCACAGCGATATTCCACCTGACGAGTAATCCTTACCCGACAATCCGGTACCCGACAAAATTGAATAAAACGCGCGTTTTTAGTTCGCGCGCACGTTACTGCTACTCTACACTCAACAACCCCTCCCGCGATGTTCACCATTACACCCTCGCGGCTTAGCGAACACCCCATAAATCCGTATGGGATCTTCCTCATGCACATATCTCCACTTATCGGGCGGCTCCTTGTCAGGTGCGCTGCTAATAATCTCGCTTGCCGTGTTCCGCTTGGTCGAGCTCGCGAAATGTGTGGCAGTTTTCGCTTTGCCCACCACCTACCCATATGTGCTCAAAAGAGAAGCAAGTACCTCGATTCTCAAAAGAATCTCAGAGGGACCGTCATGTCGGCTTCCTTAGACTACATTGAAGGGGAATGCCGATCTACTGCTTGGATCAAGCCTCCCGTCTCGATTTTCCTTATGTGTCCTTAGACGACTGATTTTAGTTGTTTCCACCGGTACATGCCTCGTCGGATGCGCCCGCTTCCTATCGACACCGCCAGGTTTTTTGCCCTCCCGCTGCGGGCCGAGTTTTTTAAAATGTGATTTAGCATATGTTTCATGTATCGGGGTTTGGAATGGAGCCGGGAGGGGGTTCTATTTGTGGAATGGACGAGCAATCGGTCGGGAGGACGTGCTGGTAGCGGAGAGCGCAAGGAGATGCAACTGGTTGGGCAAGTTCCCGATACCAATCGGCCCGACATGAACGAAGACTACCTTCGAGGAGCGCGGGTTATAGAAAAAATATATCACAGGTTGGCGCACAGGTTGCATGTTCCTCGGGCTTCGGTTTTTTCCTCTTTTCTTCTTTTTGCCTGGTGGCCTCCACTACTTTTTTTTGTAAGGAATTATCATTATTCAATTCTTATTCTCTTTCCATTGGACAATATTCCAAGACAGCGATATTCCACAGCGATATTCCACCTGACGAGTAATCCTTACCCGACAATCCGGTACCCGACAAAATTGAATAAAACGCGCGTTTTTAGTTCGCGCGCACGTTACTGCTACTCTACACTCAACAACCCCTCCCGCGATGTTCACCATTACACCCTCGCGGCTTAGCGAACACCCCATAAATCCGTATGGGATCTTCCTCATGCACATATCTCCACTTATCGGGCGGCTCCTTGTCAGGTGCGCTGCTAATAATCTCGCTTGCCGTGTTCCGCTTGGTCGAGCTCGCGAAATGTGCGGCAGTTTTCGCTTTGCCCACCACCTACCCATATGTGCTCAAAAGAGAAGCAAGTACCTCGATTCTCAAAAGAATCTCAGAGGGACCGTCATGTCGGCTTCCTTAGACTACATTGAAGGGGAATGCCGATCTACTGCTTGGATCAAGCCTCCCGTCTCGATTTTCCTTATGTGTCCTTAGACGACTGATTTTAGTTGTTTCCACCGGTACATGCCTCGTCGGATGCGCCCGCTTCCTATCGACACCGCCAGGTTTTTTGCCCTCCCGCTGCGGGCCGAGTTTTTTAAAATGTGATTTAGCATATGTTTCATGTATCGGGGTTTGGAATGGAGCCGGGAGGGGGTTCTATTTGTGGAATGGACGAGCAATCGGTCGGGAGGACGTGCTGGTAGCGGAGAGCGCAAGGAGATGCAACTGGTTGGGCAAGTTCCCGATACCAATCGGCCCGACATGAACGAAGACTACCTTCGAGGAGCGCGGGTTATAGAAAAAATATATCACAGGTTGGCGCACAGGTTGCATGTTCCTCGGGCTTCGGTTTTTTCCTCTTTTCTTCTTTTTGCCTGGTGGCCTCCACTACTTTTTTTTGTAAGGAATTATCATTATTCAATTCTTATTCTCTTTCCATTGGACAATATTCCAAGGCAGCGATATTCCACAGCGATATTCCACCTGACGAGTAATCCTTACCCGACAATCCGGTACCCGACAAAATTGAATAAAACGCGCGTTTTTAGTTCGCGCGCACGTTACTGCTACTCTACACTCAACAACCCCTCCCGCGATGTTCACCATTACACCCTCGCGGCTTAGCGAACACCCCATAAATCCGTATGGGATCTTCCTCATGCACATATCTCCACTTATCGGGCGGCTCCTTGTCAGGTGCGCTGCTAATAATCTCGCTTGCCGTGTTCCGCTTGGTCGAGCTCGCGAAATGTGCGGCAGTTTTCGCTTTGCCCACCACCTACCCATATGTGCTCAAAAGAGAAGCAAGTACCTCGATTCTCAAAAGAATCTCAGAGGGACCGTCATGTCGGCTTCCTTAGACTACATTGAAGGGGAATGCCGATCTACTGCTTGGATCAAGCCTCCCGTCTCGATTTTCCTTATGTGTCCTTAGACGACTGATTTTAGTTGTTTCCACCGGTACATGCCTCGTCGGATGCGCCCGCTTCCTATCGACACCGCCAGGTTTTTTGCCCTCCCGCTGCGGGCCGAGTTTTTTAAAATGTGATTTAGCATATGTTTCATGTATCGGGGTTTGGAATGGAGCCGGGAGGGGGTTCTATTTGTGGAATGGACGAGCAATCGGTCGGGAGGACGTGCTGGTAGCGGAGAGCGCAAGGAGATGCAACTGGTTGGGCAAGTTCCCGATACCAATCGGCCCGACATGAACGAAGACTACCTTCGAGGAGCGCGGGTTATAGAAAAAATATATCACAGGTTGGCGCACAGGTTGCATGTTCCTCGGGCTTCGGTTTTTTCCTCTTTTCTTCTTTTTGCCTGGTGGCCTCCACTACTTTTTTTTGTAAGGAATTATCATTATTCAATTCTTATTCTCTTTCCATTGGACAATATTCCAAGACAGCGATATTCCACAGCGATATTCCACCTGACGAGTAATCCTTACCCGACAATCCGGTACCCGACAAAATTGAATAAAACGCGCGTTTTTAGTTCGCGCGCACGTTACTGCTACTCTACACTCAACAACCCCTCCCGCGATGTTCACCATTACACCCTCGCGGCTTAGCGAACACCCCATAAATCCGTATGGGATCTTCCTCATGCACATATCTCCACTTATCGGGCGGCTCCTTGTCAGGTGCGCTGCTAATAATCTCGCTTGCCGTGTTCCGCTTGGTCGAGCTCGCGAAATGTGCGGCAGTTTTCGCTTTGCCCACCACCTACCCATATGTGCTCAAAAGAGAAGCAAGTACCTCGATTCTCAAAAGAATCTCAGAGGGACCGTCATGTCGGCTTCCTTAGACTACATTGAAGGGAAATGCCGATCTACTGCTTGGATCAAGCCTCCCGTCTCGATTTTCCTTATGTGTCCTTAGAC
Source organism: Tetraselmis chui (assembly GCA_026401115.1). NCBI lineage: Eukaryota > Viridiplantae > Chlorophyta > Chlorodendrophyceae > Chlorodendrales > Chlorodendraceae > Tetraselmis > Tetraselmis chui. The sequence goes on from JAPMLY010001378.1 coordinate 53,847, forward strand.
GACTGATTTTAGTTGTTTCCACCGGTACATGCCTCGTCGGATGCGCCCGCTTCCTATCGACACCGCCAGGTTTTTTGCCCTCCCGCTGCGGGCCGAGTTTTTTAAAATGTGATCTAGCATATGTTTCATGTATCGGGGTTTGGAATGGAGCCGGGAGGGGGTTCTATTTGTGGAATGGACGAGCAATCGGTCGGGAGGACGTGCTGGTAGCGGAGAGCGCAAGGAGATGCAACTGGTTGGGCAAGTTCCCGATACCAATCGGCCCGACATGAACGAAGACTACCTTCGAGGAGCGCGGGTTATAGAAAAAATATATCACAGGTTGGCGCACAGGTTGCATGTTCCTCGGGCTTCGGTTTTTTCCTCTTTTCTTCTTTTTGCCTGGTGGCCTCCACTACTTTTTTTTGTAAGGAATTATCATTATTCAATTCTTATTCTCTTTCCATTGGACAATATTCCAAGACAGCGATATTCCACAGCGATATTCCACCTGACGAGTAATCCTTACCCGACAATCCGGTACCCGACAAAATTGAATAAAACGCGCGTTTTTAGTTCGCGCGCACGTTACTGCTACTCTACACTCAACAACCCCTCCCGCGATGTTCACCATTACACCCTCGCGGCTTAGCGAACACCCCATAAATCCGTATGGGATCTTCCTCATGCACATATCTCCACTTATCGGGCGGCTCCTTGTCAGGTGCGCTGCTAATAATCTCGCTTGCCGTGTTCCGCTTGGTCGAGCTCGCGAAATGTGTGGCAGTTTTCGCTTTGCCCACCACCTACCCATATGTGCTCAAAAGAGAAGCAAGTACCTCGATTCTCAAAAGAATCTCAGAGGGACCGTCATGTCGGCTTCCTTAGACTACATTGAAGGGGAATGCCGATCTACTGCTTGGATCAAGCCTCCCGTCTCGATTTTCCTTATGTGTCCTTAGACGACTGATTTTAGTTGTTTCCACCGGTACATGCCTCGTCGGATGCGCCCGCTTCCTATCGACACCGCCAGGTTTTTTGCCCTCCCGCTGCGGGCCGAGTTTTTTAAAATGTGATTTAGCATATGTTTCATGTATCGGGGTTTGGAATGGAGCCGGGAGGGGGTTCTATTTGTGGAATGGACGAGCAATCGGTCGGGAGGACGTGCTGGTAGCGGAGAGCGCAAGGAGATGCAACTGGTTGGGCAAGTTCCCGATACCAATCGGCCCGACATGAACGAAGACTACCTTCGAGGAGCGCGGGTTATAGAAAAAATATATCACAGGTTGGCGCACAGGTTGCATGTTCCTCGGGCTTCGGTTTTTTCCTCTTTTCTTCTTTTTGCCTGGTGGCCTCCACTACTTTTTTTTGTAAGGAATTATCATTATTCAATTCTTATTCTCTTTCCATTGGACAATATTCCAAGACAGCGATATTCCACAGCGATATTCCACCTGACGAGTAATCCTTACCCGACAATCCGGTACCCGACAAAATTGAATAAAACGCGCGTTTTTAGTTCGCGCGCACGTTACTGCTACTCTACACTCAACAACCCCTCCCGCGATGTTCACCATTACACCCTCGCGGCTTAGCGAACACCCCATAAATCCGTATGGGATCTTCCTCATGCACATATCTCCACTTATCGGGCGGCTCCTTGTCAGGTGCGCTGCTAATAATCTCGCTTGCCGTGTTCCGCTTGGTCGAGCTCGCGAAATGTGCGGCAGTTTTCGCTTTGCCCACCACCTACCCATATGTGCTCAAAAGAGAAGCAAGTACCTCGATTCTCAAAAGAATCTCAGAGGGACCGTCATGTCGGCTTCCTTAGACTACATTGAAGGGGAATGCCGATCTACTGCTTGGATCAAGCCTCCCGTCTCGATTTTCCTTATGTGTCCTTAGACGACTGATTTTAGTTGTTTCCACCGGTACATGCCTCGTCGGATGCGCCCGCTTCCTATCGACACCGCCAGGTTTTTTGCCCTCCCGCTGCGGGCCGAGTTTTTTAAAATGTGATTTAGCATATGTTTCATGTATCGGGGTTTGGAATGGAGCCGGGAGGGGGTTCTATTTGTGGAATGGACGAGCAATCGGTCGGGAGGACGTGCTGGTAGCGGAGAGCGCAAGGAGATGCAACTGGTTGGGCAAGTTCCCGATACCAATCGGCCCGACATGAACGAAGACTACCTTCGAGGAGCGCGGGTTATAGAAAAAATATATCACAGGTTGGCGCACAGGTTGCATGTTCCTCGGGCTTCGGTTTTTTCCTCTTTTCTTCTTTTTGCCTGGTGGCCTCCACTACTTTTTTTTGTAAGGAATTATCATTATTCAATTCTTATTCTCTTTCCATTGGACAATATTCCAAGGCAGCGATATTCCACAGCGATATTCCACCTGACGAGTAATCCTTACCCGACAATCCGGTACCCGACAAAATTGAATAAAACGCGCGTTTTTAGTTCGCGCGCACGTTACTGCTACTCTACACTCAACAACCCCTCCCGCGATGTTCACCATTACACCCTCGCGGCTTAGCGAACACCCCATAAATCCGTATGGGATCTTCCTCATGCACATATCTCCACTTATCGGGCGGCTCCTTGTCAGGTGCGCTGCTAATAATCTCGCTTGCCGTGTTCCGCTTGGTCGAGCTCGCGAAATGTGCGGCAGTTTTCGCATTGCCCACCACCTACCCATATGTGCTCAAAAGAGAAGCAAGTACCTCGATTCTCAAAAGAATCTCAGAGGGACCGTCATGTCGGCTTCCTTAGACTACATTGAAGGGAAATGCCGATCTACTGCTTGGATCAAGCCTCCCGTCTCGATTTTCCTTATGTGTCCTTAGACGACTGATTTTAGTTGTTTCCACCGGTACATGCCTCGTCGGATGCGCCCGCTTCCTATCGACACCGCCAGGTTTTTTGCCCTCCCGCTGCGGGCCGAGTTTTTTAAAATGTGATCTAGCATATGTTTCATGTATCGGGGTTTGGAATGGAGCCGGGAGGGGGTTCTATTTGTGGAATGGACGAGCAATCGGTCGGGAGGACGTGCTGGTAGCGGAGAGCGCAAGGAGATGCAACTGGTTGGGCAAGTTCCCGATACCAATCGGCCCGACATGAACGAAGACTACCTTCGAGGAGCGCGGGTTATAGAAAAAATATATCACAGGTTGGCGCACAGGTTGCATGTTCCTCGGGCTTCGGTTTTTTCCTCTTTTCTTCTTTTTGCCTGGTGGCCTCCACTACTTTTTTTTGTAAGGAATTATCATTATTCAATTCTTATTCTCTTTCCATTGGACAATATTCCAAGACAGCGATATTCCACAGCGATATTCCACCTGACGAGTAATCCTTACCCGACAATCCGGTACCCGACAAAATTGAATAAAACGCGCGTTTTTAGTTCGCGCGCACGTTACTGCTACTCTACACTCAACAACCCCTCCCGCGATGTTCACCATTACACCCTCGCGGCTTAGCGAACACCCCATAAATCCGTATGGGATCTTCCTCATGCACATATCTCCACTTATCGGGCGGCTCCTTGTCAGGTGCGCTGCTAATAATCTCGCTTGCCGTGTTCCGCTTGGTCGAGCTCGCGAAATGTGCGGCAGTTTTCGCTTTGCCCACCACCTACCCATATGTGCTCAAAAGAGAAGCAAGTACCTCGATTCTCAAAAGAATCTCAGAGGGACCGTCATGTCGGCTTCCTTAGACTACATTGAAGGGAAATGCCGATCTACTGCTTGGATCAAGCCTCCCGTCTCGATTTTCCTTATGTGTCCTTAGACGACTGATTTTAGTTGTTTCCACCGGTACATGCCTCGTCGGATGCGCCCGCTTCCTATCGACACCGCCAGGTTTTTTGCCCTCCCGCTGCGGGCCGAGTTTTTTAAAATGTGATTTAGCATATGTTTCATGTATCGGGGTTTGGAATGGAGCCGGGAGGGGGTTCTATTTGTGGAATGGACGAGCAATCGGTCGGGAGGACGTGCCGGTAGCGGAGAGCGCAAGGAGATGCTTCTGGTTGGGCAAGTTCCCGATACCGATCGGGCCGACATGAACGAAGACTACCTTCGAGGAGCGCGGGGTATAGAAAAAATATATCACAGGTTGGCGCACAGGTTGCATGAGGAGGACGGCTCTACCATGAGGGTTTCCCGGCAAGGAGGCGCGTAGGCGCGATTTACACGCATTAAGTAAATAGACAGCAAGGTTGTTGTCATGGAGGTGAGCTTTGGTGTATACCACCTCAATCAAACCCCAAGCCCAACATCATTAGTTGTAATATATATGTCGTGTCGTTATGCGTTTATCATGTGCCTATACATCCATACTCGACACATATTTGTTGCCTGAGTAGTAGCACAACTCATGTGGTTTTATCTGCTTGCTACATGCTGATTTGTTTATTGCTATTTGATGTTATTGCTGCTGCGGTATGCTAGTGCTCTTGCTCCAAATTCTAGATATCAAATTATGGATGCCCATATTGGTGTGGCTGATTCAAGGTACGCACACACACACGCACACGCACACCCCCCCCCCCACTCACACACACACGCACGCACACACACACACACAAACACACAAACACACACACACACACGCACACACACACACACACACGCACACACACACGCACACACACACACACACACACACACACACACACACACACGCACACACACACACACACACACACACACACACACACACACACACACACACACACACACACACACACACACACACACACACACACACACACACACACACACACACACACACACACACACACACACATACTGGCATACTCACACACACATACACTCTTCCCATAAAGTCCGTTACTAATTACCCGCCATACACTGCCGCGATGGCCATGCAACTCGATTGGGGGGTAGAATACTGATTTTCGAGCAACACACCACTGTGACGAGTACAAATTGAAATTGAAATTGAAATTGTTTACAACATGTGCCGGCAAACTGGACCGAGTGCTGTCTCTCGGGCCACTCTACTTTGCCTTTCAGGACTTATTAGCAAGTTGGGCCCGGGTCTCTTCGACCAGGTACACCCATCGACACACCTAGCTTCACTGTGTGTCGACGTTCCTCGGGAGTTAAAAAACTGTAAGCAACCGCAGTAATTGCCACAGTCCCCCCGCCTAAGCGGTAACATCGTACTAATTTGGTAATCAAGAAAAAACAGATCTAAAAATAAATCCACTTGTCGAGAAATGCAAAACTAAACTGCTGCTCGTACGGCGCTTTTCAAAAGCCCTCTGTAGAGGGCTTTCCCGACAGCTGCTGATCACGCGGATCGAGCTGTCGGCCCTCTTAGCCCCCTACCGTGCCAGGCTTGGCACGGCTACGGCGTTTCCAGCGCCCACCACGGGGAGGTGAGGGGATGCCGACGGGCATGCGAGTGCACCCCCCTCCGGGGCCGCCGCCGCTGCGCCGCCGGCGGGCGCCGTGACGAGTACAATCCTGCAACACTACATTGCTAGACATTGTACATGTACTCGTTGCTAAATCCAATTCGTGCTTTTCCATCGGAAGGACGTACATCGTGGGTACGTCGCTACTGCAATTTAGCAAGGGTATTGATGCGCACTACACTACTAGCACCTCCCGGTACGTGCATGTGCGCAAAACAATCTAACCAATTAGACGACGCGATGGACGAAGTTCCCAGTGCTAAACGAGGTTCCCAATGTTGGACAAACCGCGTCGTTATTCCGCTGGCAACGGTTGGAGAGCCCTAGCACCTAACACGTGGACCAAGCGAGAGCATGTGCAAGTTAGCTAGGCGAGACCTGTTTAAGCCTAATCCATTATAGGGAGGTGACGAAAGCACTTAACAATTTCTTTGTTCAATTACAATGTACTCTGAGATTTAAACGTTTTCTCATCTCTCCCTCCATCTACACTCCCACATGCACTGACAACAACAACATGCCGAACATAACATATTTGTGTGTGAAGTAAGCACACATAAGGCAAACTGCCACAATGGTTTCGGAGATCTTTGATCGATGCACGCTTTCGTTGTTGCTTGATTCACTCGACGCTCTGTAGTTCGAGATGGCTTCTGTTGGACCTCGTAACTACGTTGTGGTCGTACTGCTTGTCGGAGGTTCCAATGCCTCTCACATTAAACCCTTTTACAACGTGATCCCCGTACCGGTAAAGCTTGGTTTCATGCCGGCTCGATCTTATCTAACGAAGAACATGTCGATGTTGCCGTTCGCGAGTTGTTTGAGGAAACTGGCCTTACGTTGACTCCCGACGACTTAAAGTGTTGAGTGATTAGCCGGTTCGAGTGTCGCTACCTCAACGGAAACACAAGCTTGTTTACGTTTTCTCGGCATTTGTTCCGGTACCCTACGTGAATACGTGACATCTAAGTTACGCACTCATCCTAAGGCTTTGCAAGTTGTCACTGCCGAGTCGACCATTAATCATAATGGTTCTTACGTCGTTCTTGAATCGATTGACATTGACGGTCGTTCGCTTACGCCGACTCAAATTCGTGCTTTTTCCATCGGAAGGACGTACATCGTGGGTACGTCGCTACTGCAATTTAGCGATGGTATTTATGCGGAGTGTACTACCAGTACCTCCCGGTACGTACACGTATGAACAACAAATCTAACCTGCTAGACGACGCGATGAACGACGTTCACAATGCGAAACGAGGTTCCCAATATTGGACGAGCCGCGTCGCTAATCCGTTGGCAATAGTTGGAAAGCCCTAGCACTTAGCACGAGGACCAAGTCAGAGCAAGTCTAAGCTAGCTAGGGGAGACCTATTTAAGCCTATTTAAGTTAGTGTAGTATAAGCTTATTGAAATTGAAATTGCTTACAACATTACCAAAAATTACCGGTTATTGATGTCTTGGGGCCCTCCCTGAGTTGCCATGCTAGATCTCACTTAGCACGGGCTAGACCGTGAACCACTAATTCCGACCTTTCCATTGGCAATAGAGATACTGTCTAAAACATAGACGTAGACATGTATTGGTCATTATCTTATTCTATATTATGTTTTTTATTGCATACAATATGAAAAAAAAAGTGTCGCTTTTCTCCACGATACGCGGCCTACTCCAGCAGCGGCGGGGACGCTGACCAGCTAGGTTGGTCAGCTTGTGCTTGTCGAGGCGGACGTGCCTGACCTATGCTCATGTGCGACTCCGGTCGTGTCGGAGCTAAGGGGAAAAGGCAAGCGAAAAACGCCTCTCGCTCATGTCGTCGACGGTCCCTACTCAATCCATGCACATCCCCGTATGAGATAGTAGTTGCTCCTCTTGTTGCAGCTCGCCACCTAGTCTAGTCTTTCCTCCTCCTTCGGGGGTTGGGAAGAGAAAATAACTAGGCCTTAGACGGTGTCCGGCTTGCTCTCCTCCCCCCGCGCCATATTTTCTCTTGTCCCCTGTCCATTCTCCGTCTGTTTCAAGCACCTGTCGGATCGCGTTGTGGCCGTCCGTATCCTCACACGGTGGTTTACGTTGTTGGGGGGGCGCCTTTACGAGCAGTGTGCCGTTACGACAACCTTCGGCACACCGCCTGAGACGCCCCGTCGGTAACCGGGTACCGACTAGGGGGGGGGGGTAATAACATAGAACTCAAGTCGCCCTCAAAAGATGGTGGGTACGGGATTACTTTTCCAAACCCCCCCCGTACCGGGTTTTTCCGGCGGCGGCTAAACCTGAGGACCCCCGCCGCCATACCGTGCCGCTCCTCCGACTGCGACCTTCCTCTAGCATGCGTAGCTTCTACCCTCGCCCCTAGGGGAGACTTAAAGCTCACATGGTTGGCGAGTGCTAGCGAGCGCCGTGCCCATGCGCTGCTTCCCGGCTGTCCGCCGCCAGCTCCAACACCCTCGTCCCACCGCTGATCCGTCCGTGCCTTTCTTCACCACAACACATTTCGCAAACACCGCCCCCGCCCCCTTGTCGGGAGAGTATATGTGAGTATTTCGTCACGAAAAACACATCGGACATGCCGTACATGGCTTCCCGACAGTTGTTGATCCCGCGGATCGCAGCTACCGGTAGCTCCGTTAGCCCCCTACCGTGCCGAGCTTGGCACGGCTACATGGTTACCGGCGCCCAACGCGTGGAGATAAGGTAGGTGCTGGCGGGCGTGCGAGCGCACCCCCCTCTAGGGCCGCCGCCGCTGAGCCGCCGGCGGGCGCCGAGGTGACAAAATCATTTAACAATTTCTTTGCCCAATTGCAATTTACTTTTAAACACTAATAGTCAAATAGTTTCTCATCTCTCTCTCCATCTACACTCCAACCCATGCTCTAACGTGACGTTGGTGCGGTTGCATGGCTAGCGAGTGTCTCGCCCACTGTTGCCACCCAACGATCCCGCTCTTTCAATGTCCGTTCTCCCCCTAACCCTCCCCATGAGTACCATCCTACCGTCCTTTCATTTTTTCTCGTCCTTGCACAACTTGCATATGCTATGTCACCCGTCGAATCCTCCAAAGTGGACGTGGAATCGATATGGGGGACTAGAACGCCCGTGGTTCCACACTCCATCAAAATTATGTCACCGCCTTCTCGGTGTTTGACAACCGATTCTCAAGCGCCAAGAAAGATGTGGGCGTGCATTGGCTGAACACCTACCCGTCCGACAAGTATTTTACTTCGACAAGGTTTTGGGCCCCCGTGACGCATGGTGACGGAATACCCGTTGGTATTACTGCATGGCTAGCGAGTATCTTGCCCACGCTAGTACTATGTACAACGAGGAAACCCCCAGCACCGGCTTCCATTCCGCCTCACTAGGGCGACCCCTCACTAAACTGGGAGGTGGAATCCTTGGAGGCGACGCACAATGCACAATGTATGGAGGAGGACTTGTGGAGGCCACAGCGCGTCATGACACCCCCCGGCATTGGTTATCGGCGCACGCGTGACGCCGAGCGTTATATCATGGAAGATGTAATTCCGTTAGATCATGCAATGGGAAAGTTGGCACATGCATCCTACCCGTCGCCCCTCAGCGACGGGCATTGCGCGTTGTATGGTGTTGTTGCACACGTGTTTCTACTAAGCCCACAGTATGCAATGATTACTCTCCCCCTCTAGTTGCATGCAATTGGTGGCCGTGGCAACAATTCCCCTATTTTTTGCCGCACTGGAACTCGTGTTTTCCAACATCTTGCTTGCGAGCTATGTAAGGGGCAGCGTGACGTGGAAGGACTAATGAGGGTCGCTTTGATTGACATGGCCGTCGTCGGCGATTTTTATATACATCTAAGCTCGCCTTACTTGTTACGACTTGTCTCCCCCCCCCATTCAAACAATGTAACTGAATGACTCATTTTACCGGGTTTTGTTTCAGCTATGATGCCTCGGTTTTTCAATTCCCATACACGAAGTCGCTGTGTTTACCGAATGTGGGAGTTTATTGGTTGGCAACATTGAGCATCGGTTACAACATTTGGTTGCTCGCACGCAATGACGCATCCCTTCTAGCTTCTTACTTCATGCCAACCGACATCGCATGATGCACTAACCCTAGAACCCTCTTCATTTACTCATGCTTCCTTGTTATTCACGTGCAAATGAAGCTCGCCTTCTTACGACCTGCTGCCCCCCCCCCCCCCCCCCCCCCCCCCCCCCCTCCCCCCCCCCGTTGAATTACTATTTTTCTCGGTTATTATGTCACCTCTAAATGACCCCTTATGTCAATCGCCATGCACTCGCTTTAACAAATACATGTGGCAACGTTTTCTTTTTTAATACAGCATTGAGCATCCGTTACATGATTGGGCAACACGCATGCCATGCATGTACGGATTAAATGTGGCAACTGCCTAACCATCTTAGACAAGACACGATATATTGTGCTCCTGATATCGAATCCCATGCAACCTATACGGATCTCACGCTCCCCGTTCCCGATATGTGTGCTATTGGCGACGTCTCCACGCGTCCAGCTACATTTAGATATACTTACCCGCCTTCGCATGATGATGCACCAATCCCATCATCCTCAACATTTGATGTCTTGCTCTTCTTGTGGCGCTTGATACGTTGACTTTTGTACCACATCCGCCTTTCCTTACTCGCCCCTCTCTCCTTCGCGGGCTTCGTTTCTTGATACCACTTCATGCACGGTTGCGGAGGACAACATAAGGCGACCCCCTCAACGCAACAGCAAACCCACGTCGATCTCACGCCACATTACACGCATGTCGATTGCGGCCTGAACCTCTTAATCTAGGAGTGTGATCTAATTTAAAAGACAAAATAAAATGACCATGTGAATTAAACAAAATTTCTTACAAGAAAGGCAGTGGAGACCACCAGGCAAAAAGAAGAAAGGAGGAAAAACCTAAGCCCGAGGAAAAGGAAGGCATGCCACAGCATCAGCACTGCCCTCTTGCAGAGCGCGTCGCGTAGGAACCCGATTAATTACCATGACGAAATGAATTCAAATGAGCCCCCAAAATATTCAAAAATATTCTTGCAAGAATAAGCAGCGGAGACCATCAAGCATAAAGAAGAAAAGCCACCGCCAAAAATGATGTTCAGCCAATTATACACTGTACAGGTACCTGTGTTGTACGCTCTTGGCGACAAGGTGTAACTAGTTCGATGTTTGCGGCGTCAGGCAGGCCACGTCGACACCACATGTACCTGTACGAGCGCAGCACGGTCAAATCGACAAGGGCCGTTTATTCTTATTTTACAAATATATGGAGGTATTTGTGAGATTTTTCAGAAATGACACCAAAATTACGGTCGCGACGGTTCCGTTACTTGTAGTCTCCTTAAATGTGCATTATTAATGCGCTGCAACCGCCCGCTCAGTCTCAAAATCCTATTCCTGCCTGTCGAATACGCGGTTAGCTCATCAAAGCTTATTGTAAGTCGTCATGATCTCGGCACACCGCGCAAGCACACTCCCTCCACAGGCAGCAGACAGTGGAGTAGTTACGAGCATGCGGTCAGGGGTGGGCCAAGAATTGCATCACTGCAATGGAGATATGCATCCGCTCCGGATAGACGTGCTGACCTTGGCGGCTCATCGTCGTCAAGTGTGGGTGCGGTTGCTCGTGGACAGACTGACGGCCGCTCGCCCAGATGTCAAGGTTCGCGTGCTGGACGCCGAGGACGCTACGGTCGGGTTGGGGGCAGAATCCAAAAGGCAGCAGCCACACGTACTGATCAACCGCGTAAGCGACGCAGCGGCTCCTGCACTGGCCAAGGTAAGCCCTTAGCACCGGCCTCGCGCGCCACCGAAAACGCCGTGCCGCTTCTCGTCGTTCGGGTAAATAAACCAGTATATGAAGTGTTTAAAGAGTAGCAATGATTTAATAATACGAGTTCCAAACCAAGCTGTGTTTTTGTTGGAAGTTAATTACACATGCTCCCTTGCTCTTTGTTACTAACTGCGAACCTGTGGAAATTCAAAAGGCAACGGTGACGCTGCTGTCTGCGGCGGAAGCGAGGGGCGTGCGCGTGATCAACGGCAGTCGGTGCTACGGTATCGGAATGAGCAAGTTGCTTCACCACGTGATGCTCGATGGCGCGGGCCTAGCGACACCGCGGTCTGTGGTGTGCCGGCGACTGCCTCCAGATGAGGAAACCTTAGCCGGGCTTCGGTTCCCGGTTCTCTTCAAGCCCAACTCGGGTAACTCTTCCTTGAACTCGTTGTGCCCTTCTTTCTGCCGGCCGTCTCCTCGTAGACTCGCAATGCTGATTGACGCCACGCTGGAAGCGAAGTGTTTAACTTTCTTGGCACAGCTTATGACCAACCGGCACGGGTTTTCCTGTTACAGGCGGGTTCGGTGCGGGAATTGTTCGGCTTGACAGCGAGGCGGAGCTGAAGGAGTCAGTAGCCATCGGGGCAGTGAAGATGGGTGAGGACGGAATGTGTCTTTTGCAGGAGTACGTCGCTCCTGCGCGGCAAGAGACGTTCCGTGTGTGGGTGGCGGGAGGGACCGTACAATGTGGCGTCCGTATCTGGCACAGTCAACCTGACGACTTTGGAGGTTGCATGTCCGCCGCATGTCGCGCCACCCAGGGCCAAAAGACGGTGCACGCCTGGCGAGTTCCCACAATCATCGAAGATGCCGTGCTGCGAGTGATGGCGGCTTGCCAAGCTGATTGCGGCTCAATTGAATTTCTCTATCCGGAGCCCGAGACAAGCTTCTTACCGGGGAGTGGTCGCGGGGCGGAAGGGGTGCCGCTTTTCTTTGACGTCAACATGTTGAGCACGCTCCCACTGCCGGGACCGGGCGGCTATTTGGATCAAGAAGGTGTCTGGCCGGAGGGGATGGATCCCTGGACTGACCTCGCACACTTCATTCTCGAAGAAGCGAAACGCAACAAAAGCGCATAATGACCTCTTCCGAAACGGAAAAAAAAAAAAAAAAAGCAAAGCAGTCGCAGCTATATTGTTTATAATAAGGAGCGATAATGCTTGATTTTTTATTTTTTACACAATCAATCTCTATTTTCTTATGAGACTACCCGGTGAGTCGCAGTGCTACGCCCACAGCTTTTGGGAGTTGTATCAAAAGTCCAGCGGACCCGCACCATCCTTCGCGGCCGGTGCCGCGCATAGCATGCTCATGGTGCTGCCACCTGATAGTCCAAAACAACAACAAGTACGGAGGTAAAGTCGACACACTGTCTGCGTTGTCGTCTCTGGAACGAGTTTGTACCAATCGCATAAACCATATTCGCATATTATCAACTTCCTCAGCACCAACCACCTGTATGCCCGAGAAACTCATCGAAATGCCATCTCGGGTCATAACACTTCGTAGATTTCGTTGGACATTCACTGACAATATGATCTGTTCTCTGATTCATCTGAAACACAGAAACCAGAAGTGTCCCTATCAGCCAGCGATGATGTCAGAGTGGGTGTATTAGCGATCGGTTTCGCTACAGTATCTGAAGTCAGTCCTCGATTCATGTCGGGCGGGGGGAGTATGATGATTGTTCAAAATCAATAAGCAGAAACCCTGTTAAATATTCAAATGCAGGTGACAAAGTTGCCTATATAATCCTCACGATTATTTCCTTTAGTGTTAATGATGATTCCAATGTGAGAGAGAATTCCATTTCTGAGAGGAGGGAAGTCGCACGATAGGCAAAAAAAAATAAGACCACGAGGGAGAGGACTTACGGTTAACACATTAGAATGCGGAAAGCTTGGGTTTGAGAATGGAAAATCTTTATTACCTCAATTCAAGGATAAAGAGTTTATTCATTACAAGAAGCATTTAATGAACGTGGTCAGGGGAAAGGGGGGGGGGGGGGGGGGGGGGGGGGGAGGGTAATGGAATCCAAGGCACGGCGAAGGGAAGCACTGCAATGTGCACAATACATGCAACATATGAAACACAAGATAACAAAGGGAACTTAGCGAACAAGTACAATGAGTGCATGCAGAAAGTGACACTGGACGTGGTGGGAGTGTCTCTAACGTGCAAATGATAATCATGACCAGTTATTAATACTTTAACTACGTGTATAGTTTGGTTACTCTCGTTGGGCCGGTGAACGCAAATTCTCGGGAGGCTGGGCAGCGGACCGTTGCTGGCCTCAGCGAGTGCCTGCTCCGCGTCTGGGTCGATGTCCATTTCTTCCAACACCAAGCGCCTCCGCTTGTAGCGCAGAAGCCACGAGGTTCCCTCCGGCCCCAACGGCACCACACCCAGCGCACCCGCTGAAGGCAGCCGCAGCAGACTCACCACACCGACGGCAGTGGCGGGGTCGGGGGAGAGGGCAACCAGGAGGGAGTCGTCGTACAGCGCCTGCGGCAAGTAACGTCCATCAAGTTGTCAGTAAGTCAGTGAACAAGATACTACACCTTGGGAGTAAACAATGTTCTCATGATAGCGCCGCTGTTCATACTCGCAAGAAGAGAAACTTGACTTCGAATTCGCATCCCCCCACACCGGTCCAATTATTCTATGTGATCGTAGAAGTATATATGAAACACCGTGACTGCAGTACCGAGGTTCCACTCTCTGATTGTCATTTGTTTGTCTATTCACAGACAGACGAAACCTTCCGTAAGTCCTCTGAAAGACGTTACGTCGAGGCAATATGGTGGTCAACACATTCTTCTGATTTCCTGCACAAATAGGGATTGCGTCTGTACTCGTAAATTCAGCGGCTGTACGCAATCACACTCCACAATCGCGGTGTTTGGATGCATGTTCGGAGGAAAACGCAGCAGAGGGTGATTGCTCGGTGAGGGGCAAAGGGGGGGGAGTGCCCCGCTAGAGATGCCATTCGCAGAACATGCATCTGCGGCATCAGCCCAGGTACATGATTGATAATATGCAAGGCAAATTAGATGGTGCCAGGTTTAATCAGTACGAAGCAAGGAGGGTTTGTGACGTCGCAGGGGACTTTCAAAAGAAGTTGACATGTGCCGCTTTCACAAGAAGTTGGCAGACTTGCTGCCGCTACACGGTCGTAAGTAATGTGAGGGCCACCATTTTTCAAAAAGGACGAGCTCCTTCATCGACACATCGCGCGCTACGAAAAAGTTATAAACACCGTTTGCATATGTGAATTTTAACAACGCCCAGCAGCAAAGCATGTGACTCAGCATCTCGTAACTTGAATTCGAACAGTGACATCGATGGTTTGGTGTTCAACCAGCATCACGTACTAAACAAAGCTTGCTGAGAATATCGCTACAGCTTCGCCGTTAATGGAAAAACACATTGAGGAGAGAGGGGAAGGGAGGGGACTTTCTCAACAAGGTGGATAAACTGTGTGTGTGTGTGTGTGTGTGTGTGTGTGTGTGTGTGTGTGTGTGTGTGTGTGTGTGTGTGTGTGTGTGTGTGTGTGTGTGTGTGTGTGTGGACGGGCACGTGTCTGTGTATACAATGCGTCTTATTTGTATGTGTGTATGTGTCTGTGCATGCGTGACTAAGCGAGTGCATGAGCTTGGGGCGCGCGCGCGACTATCTGTGTGTGTGTGGACGGGCGTGCATGTGTGTAAAGCGCGTTTGTGTGTGTGTGTGTGTGTGTGTGTGTGTGTGTGTGTGTGTGTTCCCCCACCTGAACTCGAGCAACGGTGTCCGCGAGATGCACGGCGCGTTGATGGAAGGCTGGTCGAAAGCCGCGGGTGTCCAGTGTGACGAGCGCTGCGCACCTCGAGCCCCGCACCGCCCCTCGCAGCCAGTACAGGTATGACAGGACCTCCTGCTCGCCCATCCGCCAGGACGGGTGTGACAGGGACTGCAGCGCGAAACGGCCTACTGACAGCGGTGCACGCGTCCCTCCTGTACAGCAGATGCAGTCGCAAAATATATGAACTGTTATATAATATACAAAGGAAGCACAGCAAAAACCTCGAATCAGACAATAATTGAAATGTCGAAACAGGGGGGAACTCTGAACCTGAATGTCGCCATGCCAAACATTCCCACAAATTCTTGACGAAAGGAAAAATTATGCACTGTCATTGGCCCTATTCATTTTTCGAAAAGAAAAAATGCTGAATGTAGAACCCTAACATTACCCAACGATAAACTCGCTAACCTAATAGAAACCCCCAAAATGAACCCTTTAACCGTCGACCCATGCTAAGCCGTGTTCTTGAATGTGGAGAGCTCGACGAGGGGGAGCGGATGGTACGGTGTGTGACTTTGGGTTGGTAGTCGAGATGTGATTCGACAACGAAAGGCATGGCGGGAGGAAAAGAAGTGCGAGACCCTGAAATGCACACCCAGGGACATTCAGACGCCGTACCTTCTGCAGCGCAGCCCTCCTCCACTCGACTGAGGAGACCCTGCACGCCTATTCGCAGCCCTTGCTCTCCCCCGACAGCGTCACCACAGTCTACCGCCTCCAATTTGCATTTTGACTGCGCAGATTTATATACCAACAAACCACATCCAAATACACACACACACACACACACACACACGGACGCACACACACACACACACGCACGCATACCATTCAGTCGCGCAAAACGATTCAGCCTAATACAACAGGATGCTTAAAAATAAAACAGATGGTTAGAGCCGAACTAGACACAAACATAAATCTCCAAAAAATTTCAGCAGTTATGAAGCAATCAACCCATTCCGGCCGCCGGTCATCCAAAGCGCAATTAACATCCACACTTTGCTATCTTGTGTCATGCTTGCACCGATTAAATCATAAATTGCAATTACACGAAATATTATCAGCCGGCATGCTTCAGGTGTTTCAACCAAAAATCAGTCAATCCGTACAAGGCTTTGTTTGTTTGTCTGTTTATCTGCTTGTTTGTTTGTCTGTTAATTTGTGTAGTGCCATTGGTAGCTGTGGATGAGATGCCCTATTTTCACATCCCTTCATACATCCATCCACTGACAAAATGACTAATTGGTTATGATTTCATTTTGTAGAGGGCAGGGGTGAAACCCAGTTGCAATCCATACTGACTAATATATAATCTAATACCACAAGCACGGCTAGCACACTTCCAGCGCCAGACGAGAAAATAGGGTGCATGGGTCATATAAAGCCTGAAGGCGGCCAACATACCCCCTGCAGGCCCTCAGCCCCAATGCCCACGCCCAGATCGAAGCTATGCGCCCAGTCAGCCTTCGACGCGCTACTTGAGGATCGTGAGGATGAGGACCTGACAACCCAGGCGGGGGAGAGGGGCACCAAAATTCTGCCTCAGCCTGAAACGCATTTGATTATGTGGACGAGCATCAAAACAATTAGGAGAAGTGGGGTAGTGGGGTTAGGGGCTGGGTGCGCACCTGCTGCTGGGCCGATTGGCCTCTTGCCTGGCGTCCGCTGCTGCTTTGTTCTTGATATACCGTCTGTACTGCCACGCAATGCGCAGGCTCGCGCCGCCGTCCTCGTCCTCCTCCTTCTGCTGTTGCTTGGCTGATGAGGAAGCGGAGGAGGCGGTGCGTTGTTGGGCGGGGATGAAGGAGTCTGCGCTGCCCTGCGCGCCTGGAGCCGCCCAGCAGAGGTTCTAACGGAGAAGTGCGGCGGGTGTCAGGGTATGTAGTGTGTCGTGTCAGGTCTGTGTCTAGAACTTCAGGGCGGCAACCACAAGCGCGACGCTGTAGCAGGGCTAGCGGAAGGTGCAGATTGGGTGGAATGGGGAAAAGAGTAACAACTGTTCATTGATAGAGGTATATAGGGCTTACTTAACAAGTTCGCATCCCTGAGAAGGGCAAGGGGTGGACGGGGAGTGAGGGAGGGAGGGAAGGCATGGGAGTTTGTCCAGGAATACAAGGAGACTTAATAATTTAATGTTGAGGGTCTACATGGGGACAAGAGAATGAACAGAATGGAACAAATTGGGAGCAGGAATGGGGTGTGGTGCATAGGGTAAATTTGAGGATTCGTTAGCGTGCCTATAGAAATTTCAGAAGTTCCATACGTTGTTGAGCATTAGACCAAATGGTGAAAGAGGAATATGAAAACGGGTTGCATGGGTGACGGCACTTGCTATGCCGTGCACTCCGGCGGCAACAAAGAGCAGAGAGGGAAGGCAGAGGATAAGGCAGAGATGGGGGCAGTGGAGTCTCACCTGCCCACAAGCGGCCCCCTCGCCAAGGAAGCAGCGCACGAGCGAGTTGCATTGCGTGGCGCCCCCGTCCTGCACGTTGCCAGTGCGTCATGCAATGAAGGGAGGTTAACAGGGGGAAAGGAGGGGTTCCACCCTGACGGTGGGCTGTTCAAGAGGGGGAGGTGGCGAGTATGAAGATAATGACAGTGGTAAAGCCCAAATTTAATAATGCGAGTGACATCCATTACCACCACAACAATCATCGGCATCAATCATGACACGAAAAACTTAAATTCCACAAAGCTCTTTAGAGCGTCAATGACACCTGTTGTGTAAAGCCAGCCTTCAACAACAACTGTTTATTGTTTGCTTGTCTGCCACGCTACGTGGTGTAGTTGGTAATAGTTGGTAAAGCGGTGGTAATTGTGGTGGTGGTTGCGGTGGGTGTGTGTAAGCGGGTGTGTGTGTGTGTGTGTGACAGTGTGTGTGTGTGTGTGTGTGTGTGTGTGTGTGTGTGTGTGTGTGTGTGTGTGTGCGTGTGAGAGAGAGTGAGAGAGTGAGTGAATGTGTATGTGTGCGTATGTGTGTGTTTGTGTGTGTCTGTGTGATTATGTCTGTGTATGAGTGTATGTGCGCGTGTGTGTGCCTGTGTGTGTGTCTGCGTGATTGTGCGTGCGTGTGTGTGTGTGTGTGTGTGTGTGTGTGTGTGTGTGTGTGTGTGTGTGTGTATGTGTGTGTGTAGGTGTGTGGGCGTGTGTGTGTAAGGGAGGGAGGGAGGGAGGGACGGAGGGAGGGATGTGTGTGTGTGTGTGTGTGTAGGTGTGTGGGCGTGTGTGTGTGTGTGTGTGGGGGGGGGGGGGGGGGGGGGGGGGTGGTAGTGTGTGTGTGTGTGTGTGTGTGTGTGTGTGTGTGTGTGTGTGTGTGTGTGTGTGTGTGTGTGTGTGTGTGTGTGTGTGTGTGTGTGTGTGTGTGTGTGTGTGTGTGTGTGTGTGTGTGTGTGTGTGTGTGTGTGTGTTCGTGGGGAGGCAGCACCGTGCATGCTTATGGAACGAATTCTCTTATTCAGTAAACACCGAACATGTAGAAGATTTTGCGTTGCTACATGCAATCCTTATAGGCCTGACCTCCAGCAGCAGGCAGACGGTGCCCAGAGGGAGGCCGCCACCCAACAGTCTGTCCAGCCCCGCTACGCCGCTCGACACCAGCGTTTGGCCGTGCAACCCCGGACGCGTGCCTGGGTCTACCATATACAGTCGACACAGAGACGCCGGAACACAGGCACATTCTTAATATTGGCTTCTCGCGGCTTGCTTTCGGAAGTACTTGCACTGCATACGACGGCTAACGCGCAGCGGCGACTGTCTGTTCATCTCGGAAACTCGCGACGAGAAGGCCGCCACCTCCATACCTTGCAGCCCGGCGGCGCCCTTCCGTACGAAACTGCTCCGCATCGCGAAGCCGCGAATAAGCTCAGTCGTCCAAAAGTTCAAGCAGTTGCAAGCAGTTGTATTTCTGCCAACGCAGAGCAGTGCACCCTGGCGAGGGCTCTAGCGCTGTGCAAAGACAGTGGACTAAAAACGATTATCGATAGTGGAGCGTGCGCCGTGAATGCTGTAGGTTTGCTGCTGCTAACTAAGGTTCCACAAATACTGAGTACCCGTACTGCCGTTTCGTCCATATCCACCATATCGTCGGGTGTTTGCGGCTTCTTGTACCGCCCGTGCACAGTATATCGAGAATATACATCTCTACCGTACAGGTACCCGGTTATTATTCAGTAAGTTTTCAATAAAGGCACGGATGATTTCGCGAATAAAGCTTTGTATACCAACTGAGCGCATTTTGTGGCAGATGGAAAACTGTAACCACTCCTAGACCTGACGGACGTTCTTCCCTTTTTCTTTGTCACTCCTTTAAAATTTCACATACTTGATACATGCGTTGGTCATACAGCACTCGACCCACGACCGTTCGTTCCTATGGTTGATATTGCATACACCCGTCAAAGGTGCAGAGAGGCAGGTTTGAAGCTGCTGCTCCCACCACAACGCGGCAACGTGATAATGCTGCCTCTACTTGGGTAGTTGGGTGAGCTCATGTGAGCGGTCGTGGCCCCAGCTTAGAAGCACTACTACCCAAAGCAGCACACAAGCGCACTACAATCTATTTCATTTGACTATACAACACATACATACTTCCAACATATATATACTACCTAAACACCCTCCCTCAATGTCGTAGCAGTCACCACTAGGGCAGGCTTGCACTATTAACTCAACTGGTGAGTAGCTATATTCGAGGAGAGGATGAGGGATTCCACATGGAACGGGGTACATCACATCTCGGGTGCGCTCTGAAGCATGTGGTCCCTCTGAGGCTTTGCGACTTTGTCAGGCGATTTGGAGGGAGAGTCCTCAGGGTAATAGGCATGCCCGCCGTGCTTGGACACGTCCAGCCCCGCCAGCTCCTCCGCGGGAGATACGCGCAGCATGCCCAGCTTGTTCAGCACAAAGAAGAAGGGGCCCATCATGACGGTCACCCATGCAAAGATGCACAGAATGCCAATGATCTGACACGCAAACAGCCTGCCAGCTCCGCCGTAGAAGACACCGTAGTCAACGTCGCCGTAGGCTTGCTGTACGTAGGTGGGATTGGCCATGAAGCCAACGTATAGCACACCCCAGGCGCCACAGAAGCCATGCATGGGACACGCTTGTAAAGGGTCGTCGACCTTAACTTTGAAAAGGAGCTTGCACGCGCCGGTGAACACGAACGCGCCGACGCCACCAGCTATCATTGCAGCCCAAGGCTCGACAACGGAACACCCCGCGGTGATGGACACCAGGCCGGCGAGGATACCGTTGCAGACGTCGATGAGGTTCCACGCGCCGGAGAGGTAATAGTTGAGGAGAAGCGAGACGGCGCCGGCGGTTCCGCCGGAAAGCGTGGTGGTCACGGCGGTACGACCGACGACTTCGGCGGCGACAGCGGAGGCGATGGATAGATACGACCCAGGGTTGAATCCGTACCAGCCAAACCACAGGAGGAAGGTCCCAAGGACGACTAGTGTGGCGGAGTGGCCTGGCATGTCGATAGCTTGGCCGTCGGCGTCGAAGCGGCCGACTCGAGGTCCGACTATCGCTGCGCCCCAAAGACCAGCGAACCCGCCGACCATGTGTACGACGCCGCTTCCCGCAAAGTCGATCATACCAACACCAAGGAGCGGGTTGCTGTTGAAGGCGCTAAGCCAGCCGTAGGAGTCCCAGGCCCAGTGAACGACCACCGGGTAAACAAATGATGTCAGAAATACGGAATAAAACAAGTACGCGAGAAATCCTGTACGTTCCGCGACGGAGCCGGAGACGATGGTGGCGGCGGCGGCGGCAAAGGCCCACTGAAACAGGAAACCGGCCCAGTTGGCGACGTTGGTCGTATCGCTGGAATCGAGCCCCGCAACGGGGGTGAATTGGTGAAGTGCAAAGTTTGAAGTTCCTATGAAGGTGTTGCCCTCACCCTGATCGCCCTGGTAGGCGAAGCCGTACCCGAGTAAATAAAAGGCAACAGCACCGACGCAGGCGTCCAGCACGTTTTTCAACAGAATGTTCATTGTGTTTTTTGAGCGGACGGAACCAGCGCACAGCATCGCGAAACCCGCCTGCATGAGGAATACAAGGTAGGCGGAGACGAGGAGAAAATTGGTATTCACGCCACTGGCCAGCTCGGCGCTGCGACAGGCTTGCGTTGCGATGCCGTTAGCGGTAATTTCGTCGAGCCCCTTATCCATCAGGATGGGCGCGAGATCCGCCGCGGCGCCGACGGAGGGCGGGTAGCCCTCACAGAAGCTCCCGGTATCATTTACTAGACCGCTACAGTCGAGGGAAATAAACACCGGAGTACATGCCTCCACCGCTGTAGCCGGGTCAGAGATCAGCTCGCCGTCAGCCATGGCACCTCAATCGAGGGGGCAACGAAGGGCAGGCGGGGAGTCTTGGACGAGCCGAGGGATGCTTCAAGGTTTCGACGGCAGACTCAACAAGTCAACAACTCCCCGAAAGCGCGAGATGTCGTAAGCACGTCACAGATGTCTCGCTGTAACCAAATGTATCGTGCCTGGTAAGCGCTGTCCGGCACAAAAGGTCCGTCGGCCGAAGAAAACGACAGCAATCGGGATATTTCTTTGTTAGCACTCGCAACTTGAGGATGTCGGCCCGCCGCCCCGCCGCACCTGCTGTGAGGCGCGTGCAGCGGAGATACGAACCGGCGGACAGACAATCTTCGATACTGACCGAGAATCAACCCTCACCTGATCGCTACCATTATGATATATATATATATAGCGGCTTATAATAATTCATATGTAAACCCGCGATAGAAAGAAATGGTTTCAATATCATTGCATGCAAAATAAAATAAAAAGGTAGAATCGACCACCTGATTAGAGGGAGAAAACAGAAGCAAAGCAGGCAACTGATAAATCGTGTCGTAATTGGATCCATTGTTTTTGTGGTGCAGTTTGTCTTGTTACAGGCTCTGCAGCATCATTTGCTTATATTATGATCGGCATTGGTAGAACCAATGAGCTGCTTCATTGTCATCGGCAGATCCAATTCGGAGTCGATACCATGGTTCGGAAAATTCACATACATATGGAGATTTGTTAGTAGAGCTCGTTGTCGAGGTGGCATCCCGAAAGCGATGTCATGAATTGAAAAGATTCTACCAGCAGCATTGTATGTGAGATATGGAAAATATGTTTACAGAAAGAAGCAGTGAAAGCCACCAAGCAAAGAGGAGCAAGGAGGAAAGTGCCCCATAGACAAAAGCCCGAGGGACAAGAATGCGCGATATGCGTTTTGAAGGACTATGCCTGGGTACAAGTCAACATCTTGGGTTCAAATTTGCTTTCACTCATTTGTCCATTATTTGCCGTGTCGTTACAGCCACTAGCAAAGTACCCGTACTGTCACACCAGGGCGCGAATTGGATGGTCAGATGAGATTGGCCTTAATTAAATTACTGATCTTTAATGTTGATCACGCTGATATCCTCTATCCATTTACTATATAATATTGCCAAGGAAGATTTTGTTGACTTTCAGGTGCAGGTACTTGTGGCTGGACAAAAACAACATCTGCTGTATTATAAGAGGAGGTCCGAAAGTCCACGGCGATCAAAGATGGACTGACGCTGTGGCATGCCTTCCTGTTCCTCGGGCTTAGGTTTTTTCCTCTTTTCTTCCATTTGCTCGGTGGTCTCCCCTGCATTTTTCTTGTAAGGAATTTTCGACATCATCCATCAAAGCGAATTCCAATCTGATGTACGTCGCCACGTAGTCGATAGAGCACGTGTCATTTCCACAATCAGAGTACACCCAGTCATGTGAAGTCGCCATGCATGCTGTGGCGATGTCATTGACTTCGTTTCATCCTGCCGTGTTTATGCCCCCCAGGGCAGTGGCCCGCCACTTATTGCACCTTGTGAGCCGGATGTCGTATTTGTGCACCCACAGTCTGAATCCGCCGACACTGGCATTCTCGCCCCAAAGCGGAAAACGTTGTACAGCAGTACGCAGTAGTGTAGTACATCCGATACAGCACGCACCGTAATGGGACGGAGATTAGTTATTGGTGGTTACAATATTTTGTAATCTATTTCAGCTTTACAAAGCTGTCATTGCGTTTACAAACGGTAGTATTAAAATGATATTAATGGGACGAGCTAAAGATCTTAGCCGATTAATAGGACGAGCTTAGAGCCTAAGATATGAACCCGAAATAAAATGCTCGTGAATATCAGAACTCTTATTACGCACACGTCATTTCATCTTTACATCGCGCGATCGTGCAACGACGCAACTTTTGTTCCCAAAGCGTATACGTTTCAATAGCCTTCATCGCAGAGGCCCGCATACGCACGGGTGATCTAGCACAACCCAGTAATGAGGCTGTAGCACGTCTAGGGCTATAACACGTCACCCTGGGTGGGCACTTGGGGGAGTGACGCTATGCTCTGTGAGGCCGATGTGCGAGGACTCCAATTCATGCTTATGGAAAATAATCCAACTGCACACACACACACACACACACACACACACACACACACACACACACTTTCAATAGAGGCATTGTGGCTGGTTATTCTGTAGATTGGCATCGAGAAGGGCATAAGCATAAGCATACACGAGATGGGAATGGGTAATTCACCTGCAGTCGCAAGTAGCGCAATGCCAACTGCTGCACCCGCATGAGAGCGCACGCTGTGGACCAACGCGATTGGCGTAATATGAAAAGATTGGGGAAGACTTGCTGACACCTCACCGCCCATGCTCTGTGACGCCGCGTGCGACGCGACCTTGGGCTTCAGCTCCGTCAGCTGAGTCACACTCTCGGGTGGAGTGGACGCGAACTGTCGGTCTCTCTCCTCGGACAAATTGATGCGCCGCTGGCTGAGTTGATCCACCGCAAGCAGATGCACCCTAAATGGCGTAACAACACAGCTCACAGCTTAGTTGAACTCACCTCGAGCAGACAGGCACGTGCCAATAAGACGGCCGCGCGGTGGCCCTTCCCCCACCTGCGAGCATACTCTGCAGCCAGCGTGTGGAAGTGTGGGTGAATGGAGCCCACCGGCTGCTCTCTACCCACTTCGCAGCCGCTCATGATAGCTTTATCGCCCACTTCATGAGGGAAGCGGTCCGTCTGGCCCACCTAAGCACATCGAAAGATGGGCATCATAAAACAATATATGTGCTGATTATGCGGGATCCCACCTGAAGGGTTGTCATGCATCCCTACAAAGAAATGTCATAAACCGACAGTAGTAGGTGGCCATGCCCAAGAAGCTTCGCAGCTTCAAAGCAGCGTGATGATGATGATGATGATGACGATGATGATGATGGTAGTGGAGATGTGCTTGTGGGTGTATACCTGACAGAAAGGTGGATGGCCGGTGATGGCAATGAGACCGACAGAGAAGTGCCAATTGTCATCAAAGTTGGGCACCTTGAACCCTGCGCTCTAGCAGAAAAGGTAATCAAACAGCAGCCCGTAAGAATGTGGACAGCTGGGCTTGAGTTAACAGAGAAAGATGCATGCAAGGATGGAGCGTTGGAGGTTGGAGCGGCACTCACTTTGAGTCTTTTGTTGGCCGCGTCGATAATGATTTCAACGCCCGCCGAGAACGCCCCTCCCGTGGAAAACGACGCGGCTATTCGCCCTTTCATGGCCTCATGCTTCTCTGCAAGCTGAGGGCCGGCGACAGTGGTTATCTGTTCAGTGTCGGTATGGGGCGTCGAGGAGTGCGGACCGGTTGCGGCTGGGCGAACTTAGCAAAACGGGGCTGTTCTGATATGGTACGGGTTAGTTCTCGGGTTTACTGACTATTGTGTCTCAAATGAAATGTTTTCATGAGGTAAAAGCTGGCCGATGCTCGGTACTCACCTGAGCTAGGAGCTCGGTGAAGAGGCCCACCGCCGCACTCGTCTCCCCTTTGAGCGACGGCCCTCCGAAAAGAATTACGTCCGCCCAGTGAACCGTCTCGGCGTTACAAAGTCGTAACGGCAGTACCCGTAGCCGCGACTCCGGCATCCCAACTCTGTCGAAACCGTTCGCTATCGCCTGCGCAAGACTCTTGGTGTGCCCGGAAGTGGACTCGTATGCGATTAGCACGTTTGGCTGCTCAGAGGCAATGGCGCCTTGCTGTGGTATATCGTCGTGCGCGATCGCCCGCCGTAGTGAAGAACTGTCGTGACCCCCACTGGCCGCTTCCCTCGCTACGACCGCCATGCACAAGAGTGCCCGCAGAGCCAACCCCCCTGCCGCCTTCCAATGTCGTGCACACATTCCGTGTGTTATAATTACGTCTTTACCGCTCAGGCCGCGTAGCTCTGGTAATGGAGGTATGCGATGAGATGAAGCGAAGCTTATGGCGGCATGCGTCAAGGTTGGCGCTTCCGGTGGTCCCTCGCAAAACTGACCGACAAACCGGTCAGCCGGTATTCCGTCTCGGTTCTCTAACTAAGCGATATATACGCTAAGTTACAAGCGCAAAGTCTTAATTATCCTCCGTTACTTGAGGAGGACGATCATCGGGGTTGATAACTAGCTGCCTTAAAAGCTTGCGTGCCGCGGCGCACTGGTTGTGAAGCTCACGCTTTGTGGTTATAAGGATTGCTATTTTCCGAAGACAGCATGCTTTGTGGCCTGTGCAGCGCACGCAGCCCGTTCTCCCCCTCCTCTTTCTCGCTGCTTGCTGTACCCTGTAGTACAACCGAGTACAGGTAGATTCCTCTGAACCCCTGCCGCGATGCTGCTGCTGCTCCTGGCGATTGTACACGTAGCAACGCGGTGGCTGAAAAGCAATTTGATTGATGAATACGTTGATGTAACCGTCATTGTGAAGTTCCTGTTTTAAGCAGTGGTACGTAAATGTAACACGCCTCTCGGATACGTCGCCCCAATCCCCCATAATCCACCCCCTCCGCGGCCCGCGACGCAGCAGCAAACCGGACGTAATCCGACCCGTCCGGCGCATTTCCCCGGGTTTATCGACCAAATTAATTAAAGATAACCGTATCGGCACCGCTCTATGGTACAGATATAGCGATACCCGCAAATAAAAATTCATCAGAGCACACGCACTGGCATGCGGCCGTGTGAGAGCGGCTTGAACGACAGCAGTAGACGGTTTGCACTGCGGTTACATAGCAGGAGACGGACGGGAGTAGGGCTGAAGCGTCCTAAACAATGCAGCGGCTACGTAGAAAGGGCACGTCGTTGTGGCTCTGTTTAGCGGTGGCGCTGGTCGCGCTGGGACGGCGGGATGGAGTGCGGTGCCACGGGGGGATTGACGACGGGGACGACTTTGTGGTGCCGTGGGAGGAAGAGGACTGGCGAGCTCACGACATGGAGCCCAAGGGACTGGATGGACTGGTTATGTCTTTTGGATTCGACGAAGTTGTGCCGCACAGTCATCAAGATATGAGCGGAGCCGAGGGCGGCGGCATGAAGGGCGGCCCCATCCCGCACGTCCTCATTGTGTACCACTCTTCCGAAACTCGGCACACTGACCAGATGGCTCACGTCATTCTCAACGGAGCCCTTGACCTCATCCCTTCGTGCCATATTGAAGCCGTACCTGTGCATCGCGCTAACTACAGCGTGCTTGTAGACTGGGCGGATGTTCTCGTTCTCGGCTCGCCCGTTATTTATCGTCAGCCGGCGCCCGAGATCCTGGAGTACATACATAACATCCCCGATACTCTACGCTCCTCGCTGTCGTCGTTACGTGGAGCTGCGTTCGTGACAGCCGCGGGAGCTGGCGGTGGTCAGGAGATGGTTATCGACTCGCTGAACCGGGAGCTAACGTCCCTCGGTATCCAGCCGCTTTCTTTCCCGGACTGTCGATACCCGACGGGTTTGGCCGCTATCACCGACTTCCCACCGTACTGTCGACAGAATGGAAACCGGGAGGGCTGTGCTATTGAAGCGGACAAGCCGGCGGGGAAAATACATTCCCATTTCGAAGGCTTTGGGTACGAATTTGGTCGTCAGCTAATTGTTTTGATGACCGACCCTAACGCCGCCGGAAGTCCCTATTGAGCGACCACAGTTTATGGCCATAGCACACTACCTATCTCAGTCACCGGGAGACAGTTGTGGGAAGTGCCACGCACGTTTCTATTGAATGCAATGGATGACAATTTCGCCATGGTGCGAAGCCATGGTTAATAGTTTTTGAATAATATTTTTAATAATAGACGGCGATGTGCTTCTCAGGTCCCACAACATTTGACAACTTTCATTGAACTGAGCCTTTGTAGACCCGATGCATAGCCTGATGCGGTTGCAATACGGACTCGGGGCAGCTGGGAGCTGACATGAAAAGAAACAGGAAGCGCATTCACAATAAAAGCGCATTGCAGAGGCATTGGCATCGATTGTAAAGTTAGTGCAAATGGTTTCAGAGGCATTGATTTTGATTGTATGCTTTTGGCTTACACAGCGAAGGATGTTGATGTAGTAGTGGATGCCTTTTATATCTACCCAGACATCGATACAAAAGATGAATTGCGCAAATTGCGGTGATGTTGTTCATACACTATCGGAACACAATCGATATCGAGTGCTTCGAGGTACGACAAAGTGATAAACTGCATTGTGCACAAACCTAGGAGATGAAATACAAGAGAACACATAAAACTCCGACGCAACGCTATATTGACGTTGAGTGCTTCGGTTTAATTGTCTGTGTATGCTTGCTCATGAACATGATTCTATTACACAAATTCAAGCAATTCGTGTTGTAGTCGTGAAAACGACTTAATTTGCGGTTAGGAGTTCCAGGCGCATGAGCACTCGTTCGCATAGTCACATAAGCAGCAAATTAGTTGTTGCACGTAGAAGAGGCACGTATCGTCGCGATTTTGTTATCTGGCCTTGTAATGTGCAATCGTGCCGATTGTATGGTCTCATGCTATGTCATTAGGCACGCGCGCAATGCACTTTCGAGCGCTATTGATGCGATGACGCGATCGCACTTGAGGCTTTTGTATCGGAGTCATTAAGGACTCGGATTTGGAGCATACGCAGTACGTACCTATTAGGAAACTGAAATTTTCACACACACACACACACACACACACACACACACACACACACACACACACACACACACACACACACACACACACACACACACACACACACACATCTGGATACCCCCCTCTCTTATCCCTATCTCTCCATCCCTCTCTCTCTTTTATCTTTCTCTCTCTCTCTCTCCCTCTCTACCCCCCCCCCCCCCCCCTCTCTCTCTCTCTCTCTCTCTCTCTCTCTCTCTCTCTCTCTCTCTCTCTCTCTCTCTCTCTCTCTCTCTCTCTCTCTCTCTCTCTCTCTCTCTCTCTCTCTCTCTCTCTCTCTCTCTCTCCCTCTCTCTCTCTCTCTCTCTCTCTCTCTCTCTCTCTCTCTCTCTCTACCTCTCTCTTTCTCTCTCTCTCTCTCTCTCTCTCTCTCTCTCTCTCTCTCTCTCTCTCTCTCTACCTCTCTCTACCTCTCTCTCTCTCTACCTCTCTCTCTCTCTCTACCTCCCTCTCTCTCTCTCTCTCTCTCTCTCTCTCTCTCTCTCTCTCTCTCTCTCTCTCTCTCTCTCTCTCTCTCTCCTTCTCTCCCTCGCTTTATGTACGGCCACACTCACTCTTCTCTCACTCTTCAGACGAGACGGTCTCATGCTGATGCGTACATTTAAATGAAATGGTTTCCAACATTGACATTATTGCTCCCCGAACAACACACATAGATATTTTCATGTGTCGCCACCTTATTGTGGCTGTCGTAGATTCGAAGAAGTGCATGCTATGTCCTTATTCATGTTTAACTTTTCATATTCCAGCTCGAAAAGAACGTCTAGTCCAAAACTTGTAGATCTCTCCTGGGCATTCCAACCACATCAACATGCACTGACTACACTTCGCACGCCCCGTGCACTATCTACTCGAGCGATGGCA
The DNA here is from genome assembly GCA_026401115.1 of Tetraselmis chui. NCBI lineage: Eukaryota > Viridiplantae > Chlorophyta > Chlorodendrophyceae > Chlorodendrales > Chlorodendraceae > Tetraselmis > Tetraselmis chui. Next base: position 82,862 of record JAPMLY010001378.1, read on the forward strand.
CCCAACACAGCTCAGTTTTCGGGTCAATTTTCAGACATTTTAATGAGCGCATCCATTAAAACACACCGAAAGCTGCTTTTGTCACCTCCGAGTGAATTAATGTCATTATTTTGTGTCCCATTCCTTGAAGATTCACAATAGTTTGATATTGGTCGCAAAACGATACGCACCGACACATGATGCGTATAGTTGTTCGGTTTCAATGTTGCGCGATTATATGTGCTCAGTATTGAATTCACAATACCCATGGCGTGCGCTTTCAGTTCGTCGGATAACGAATACCGACTGAAGCAAAAGACACAGAAGCGATTAAGCAAAAATATATGTACAACTTTAAGTTATGATATATAGCAGTTAGCCTCCTTGCACACTACTACTAACACAAAAAGCTGTTGTTGCATGTGGGAGTACATAAGGAGAGGTTGGAGCTTTGTCTGCTTGTTTAGCGTTAACAATAGAATACAATTAAAAAGAGAAAATAAAATGATATCGGTCACCTCCCTACATGGAACTAGGATTAAACAAGTGTGTCATGCCTAGCTCCATCTGGTTTCGCATGCTCCTCGCGGCTTGTGTGTTAGGGAAATCAAACCAGAGCGTCGTGTAGCATTTTAGATGAATTTTGCGTACCTTAAGTACCGGGGAGTATTAGTAGTACACTACTAACGACGTAACCGCGGCTCGTCCTTCGAATGGAAAATACGGATCAAATTAGAACATGCACAATGTCTTGTAATATATTGTTACATGACAATGCTCGTCACAAATACATATAGTATTACGTGATATGCCCCCCCCCCATTTTTGCTACGCCGTCATCCAGGTATCGTTTTGTGTCTATACCACGCAAAGTATTTAAATGTGTAGCATTTGATATTTACGAAGGACAAGTACACATATGAATTCACATACACCTAAGAATATACATTTAGAAGGACAAGTGTGCTCATATAAATTCACTAGCAAAATACATCCTATGCACTGACAACATATTTATAGTGTCCATATGGTAGTCCAAATGAATTGTTGTATTTTTCTAATTCCAAATACAAAGACAAATGTGAATGTTGTTTGCTGAATTGCAATTATGATAAGAATAAGAAAGAGATCGACAATAAGAACGAACGAACAATACAACTACCTTATATCTCGACAACCAGGAACAATCAGTTTTTACCCATCCTTGATTTTAATGTGCTCATGTGGCCATGCACGTATGATAAAATTATAACTCTCTATCAAAGGTTAGCGTAAAAACATGGTTTTATCCCAACACGTACAATCAATTATCCTCGGTGTAAAAAAAAATGTGGAATATTGAGTTCGACATGTTAACCGGTGTGCAGTTTGTCCTCCAAGGAATAGATTAAAATGGACGTTGGGGTTTCGGGTAGATGCCAGTCATGAAAAAATGTGTGTATGAATCAAAATTCAACGATTTACAACAAGTACGGATAATCGGTACTTTCTGTCTTAGAGCGTACCCAATACTGCCATGTAGGTCTTAGGAATACGGCTTTACACCGGGGATCTCCTTAGCCATCCCTCTCCGTTGGCGGTAACAACATAATCGCTATCATACATTATAGTATCCACTGTTAAAAATGTTCATATGAAAACATATTTATGTCTCTGGTATATCCACGACGCGCGGCCCGGTCTCGCCGCTCGAGGTGATGAGCATGTGGTGGCCGAGTCGGGCCTTCCTATACTATGATCATTTGCGACCCCCGTCGTGTAGGAGGCCAAAAGCCAAGGGGAAGACATGCGAGAACCCCTCGCTCATGGAGTCGACTTCCCCGATTCAACCCATGCACACCCTCGTCCGACATAAATACCGCTCTTCTCGTCCGATATGTCCTCTTAGCATTTAGTTTCCCTTCCCCGTCGGGGCAGGATAAGGAAGTAATAGCTGCGCGGGTGGCTGCCGTCTGTTGCTCCTCCCGTGCTCACGTCAGTGAACAACGCGCCGTGGTGTGTTGTTCGAAAGTCATTACTCTACTCCCCAATCGTGTTGCATGGCCATCGCGGCAGTGCGTGGCGGGTAATTAAATGCGTGCCGCTAGTAACGGACTTTATGGGAAGATTGCACTCTGCTCTGTTGCCCATCGTGGGGTTTGTCGCCTTTATTCTTAAATTTCAGATGTACTTTCGATTTCTCGGATAAGAATGCCACAGTTCCAGGCACAATATTGCCTCAGCGCTTTTATCGCCGTCTTTTCCTGGTAGGTAAATATATTTGAATGTTCTGTAATCAAGTTAATTTGATTACCAGTCACAAAAACCTCCGCCATCATCAATTAAAAAAAAAAATCTTACAAGAAAAAGCAGTGGAGGCCACCAAGCAAGAAAAAGAAAGAAAGGAGGAAAAAACCTAAGCCCGAGGAACATGAAGGCATGCCACAGCACCAGCATTGCCCTCCTGAAAAGCGTCGCGGAGATAAGAACCCAGAGTGCCATGAAGAGCAGCAGAAGGACGTTGCATGAATTCTCGTCGCACATCCCCCAAAAAACGCCGAAACGGAAGAGAAGTAGATCGACGAACAAAATGCTGCATACGGACATAACTGTCAGAGCGCAAGGAACGAGAGTCAGCGGCCCCCATGCCAGGGAAGCGACGAACAGCCACCAAAATAGCCAAGCGATCGACCAACTCAGCCGCCATCGGCGCCAACCGGCCCCCATCCTCCATGGCGAAGGGGTAGTAGTCATGGACCGACTGAGCCGAAGGCGTGCCAAGCAAAGCGGAAGTGCGGAGGTCCGCATCAAGTTTGCCTTGTTGAGCTCCCAGTGCAAGGCTGCCAGGGAGTGGAAGGCGAGCACCTATACGAGGAACGTTGGTGTTCGTGCGAGCACTTGTAACCGTCACATCAACAACAAGATGGCGGTGCGGAGCCATGAAGTCCAACCAAACCACATCCCCAGGACGATCACGTGAAGCTCCCGACCGAATACGGCGGACCTCCAACCGTAAGTCCCGGCCCGTAGTAGCCCCCGCTTCAAGCATGAACTCTTCAAGCACGTGGACAATGCGGTCGTGGAGTTGAATGATATACCAAGAGCACGGGCACCGGGGGATATGGTCCATGAGCATAGCGGCTGTTGAGCGCTCACCCGACATAACGATGCTCGATACCGTCGACGAAGATCCATACCCGCGAGATTCTGAAGGGGTCTCATTGCACCGAGGGCATTTTCGAACATGAGCGGCGCGCTCCGCAGTCAAGCCAAGCACCCGGTGGGCTGCCATCATATAGCAATCGGATGGCACCTTGAAACTGCTGGACTCATGTGAAGCGAGAAAGAGAGCCAAAGCCCCGCGACCCGTACCCGAAGTTACCTTCACATAGTCCGGTGGGAAAGGTCTGCAGAACGCCAAGAGGTCAAGGTAGGCCCGGGCACAAAGAATGCGCGAAATGCCCCGTTGGATGTGGCCCCCAGAATCTCCCAAGCGAGTAAGAGCATCGGGAGTCGGAAGTTGTAGGCTAGTCACTTGGGTAGCGGGTGCCACCGCATTGTTTACCGTAGATACCACCAACTCGTCATCGGGCCCGGCATAATCAGAAAGGTTTTGGTTTAGTGTGTTAGTCAACACCACAAGCTCCGATTCCGAAAACCCGCCCATAGTGGAGATAGAGTCGTACGAATTGCGCAATGGGACCGCCCACGGTAAAGTAGAAGTGGCAACATTCAGTAGTTCATGTCGGATGAGACCGTACAAAGGACCTAGCGACTCGGACTCGTAATCAGCAATCTGGTTGGCGAGGGTCGCAGTGAATGAAACATAGTGAGCAGGTTCGGCGTCGAGCTCGAGGGACGGTACATTAAGCCCCCCAAACTCCGCCGGGAGGGAGAGCTGTCGTTTAGCACAATTCAGTTGATCGAGTGTTTGTGCGTCCAAAGAAACGCCCAAGATTCGATAAACTGCCGCACGAACGGCCCTATCTGCAGTAGCAAGGTACGGTCGGCAGATATTTGGGGGGAGGGTGCGGAGCAAGAAACCATAGCGGCGTACCGCACACGTGATCATCAAGCGGAAAGCGGCGTGAGTCCCTCCGAAGTCCGACATAGCAAAGCATACAATCTTGTCCAAGAGGAGTTGATGAGCCTCAACGGTGTCTTGCAGCCAAGAGTGAACATAGTTCTCGTTATGAGACGCTGGAGGGCCGTCTGCCATCGAGAAATCCATCGTCAAAGGGGCTCCAAGGTTACTAGTACCCGTAACAACGGGGACCATCGCCCGTATCACCTCGACAAGTTCAAGGGCCGTATCCGGAGGTACCATGCACGAAGATTTGATTGGTTGAACATTCGAGCAGAATTTCCCCATTTCCTCCGTAGCCACCGTAATCACAGTCGGGACGAAAGGCGTTTTGATCAAATACTTGCCATCATCAGAAAAGGCTTGGATCGCCGCTGAATCCTTGCGCCGTTCTCCAATATTCCGGAGGGGAGTGCTTATCGCCAGGTTGAACAAAAGCGGGCCAAGAGGATCTCCTTGACGGACACCCGTACGAGATTGAACCGTGCCGTGTAGGAGCGAAGCATCGTTGGGGTCGAAGTAATACACCGTGGAGTCCCGTGAATATATCATCTCAACCAACGGGATAATGGGATGCAAGTCAGGGTTCTTGTACAGCTCCGCAAGGAAACTCCGGCGGGAAATGGTGTTGAAGGCGTTTTCCAGGTCCAAACTTAGAAGGCTGCAATCAGGAATAGCTTGTAGGCCAATGCGAGTGGTATGAATGGCTCGCTCGATACCCGCCTTGAAGAAAACCGATCGTTGTACATGGCCCAGGTGGTCGGCCGCGACAGTTGCTATCCGCGCTATGGCGTGACAATGAGCTAACCGCGACAAAACGCTGCCAGCAGCCAACGGCCGGACTTTAGGAGCCTCACCTCGAAGGCGAGTGGCGTCGCGGTCAACCCCAGTTTGCTTGTGAAGAGCCCACCCGGTCGCACTCGCCAGAAAGTCCGCCGCATCCTCGGGAATGTTTCCCGCCGAGTAGCGGTTAACCCACTTACGCCATGCCGGAACATTCAAGTCACGGACATGTTCCCATCGCCAGCCATCAACGTGGGCGGCTGACAAGCGAGGTGCTTTTCTCAAGACAAGGAGCATAGACTCCTCCCATATTTTGAGGCTGTCACTGTCATCTAAATACGTGAGGGGTGGGCGCGCCGGGGGGGGCAGAGGGTCGGGGAGATCACAGTCTGGATGGGGAGTACCGGGAGGAGGATGTAACCGCTGAAGAGCGGCCAAAGCCGCGTCCGCGTCCTCCACCATTCCGAAGTCGGCTCCGTCTAGGGCCATCCGGGCCCGTCGCAACTGGCCAACTTCCACTAGCTCACGGGCCCGACGGAAGGCAGCACGGCGTCGGAGGTCACTTTCAGAGAGGCGAGTTGGTGGGTGGTGCTGCTCCCGTTGAGTGTTCTGGGCCCGGCGACGGCGAGAGCCCCCCCCACCCCGGCCCCGACCGCCGGGGCGTCTAGGCACAGAAGCTCCCGGGCACGCACGTGCAAGCTCACCTCCATCTCGAATATCACGTAGAAGGGTGTCAATGCCCGTGAGTCCGTCCTCTCCGGACGTAGAGAACCAGAGACGGACTCGACGTTGAACCAGGGAGCGGATGCGAGCACCGGTCGCCGCCGGGAACGGTCGGAGGAGGAGGCCGCCAAAGAGGTGAATTGCCAAAAAAGCTCCAGCAGCCCGAGAGTCTGTTGAGGGAAGGGAGGTCGCATATTCGAGGGTGTCTTGTAGGGCAGAACGTAGGTCGTCTCTCGCTGTCGCAATCATCAATTAAAAGAAATGTTTTATAAAAAAAAATGCAGTGAAGGATCATCATCAATTTAATGATTACAACTTTTAACTTCCTTATATACTCGCAACTGCTCTTAATTTCCAAATAGCGGGACTCCCTAATTTGCTCTTTCCGAATAGAACGGGTACCGCTCTGCTTCCTCACACAGACGGGTGATCTGCCGCCAGGAATAAGAGTACCGAAGACAACGGGTAGTCGCTACAAGTACTTCCTGGTACCCGTGGCAGGAAGGGCGCGTCACTGCTGACACTCTCCGCTCTACTTTCCGCTGGTCACTGATGCGTTGCTAGTCCGCCCTCCTCCAGTGGCGTGCCATGGCTCTCCTCCGTCGCGCGACCCGTGCTCCAGTGGGACTCCTACTGCCCGTGTTGCTGCTGCTCTCCTGTAGTAGCGAACGCGGCCCGACAACAATTGGTGTGGTCGCGGGGGCAGTCATAACCGCCGGACAAGGCTTGCCCACGCCACGCGAACCGCCCTTGGGTCTCGGGTTCGGAATATATTGTCAAGGTACGTAAACGCAACGCTGTGTCTTGTCGAGGCCTCTTCACCCACTCTCACACGACCCCTTTCACAGTTACTCCCCCCTTATATGCAGTGATCATCCGATGCCGATACCTATTGGATATACGTTGCGAAGGAAAATAATCGCCCCACCGTGAGGCATGTTTTCTCTCTTCCTTAACGACCTAATCCTCCTGCTCAAGCTCATACACCTCACTCCCTCCGGTTATTTCCTTCCTCACCAGTCTGCCGGCACGTGTTCAAAGTAGCGGCGAAACGGGTGTGGAACTTCCGGGGCAACGTGGCCGCCGTGCGCGCCGACCTGCAGCGCTTTTGCTCGGACGAGCCGGTCTTCGTCAACACCGCCAGCACCGGCCACCAGCTTGTGCGTGACGCCGCCCCATCTCTTCACCCCCCCCCCTTCAATGCTTCTCTATTTCACCACGACGTGAGCTGACGAGGGGCTTTGCCTCGCGACGCAGTGTCCGTTTCTGATCCCACCGGATCCTACGCCCATCGCAAAGCTGTTCACGAGGTAAGGGCGCTGTCGTCGTCGAGAGGGTGGTCTTGTTTCCGAGTTTCATGCTGGGTTTTGGGGTGGGGTGGGGTGGGGTGGAGAATGAGTGAAAGAGTGGATGGGCTGTGTATGTGGCTGAGGTGTGTACCGGTGTTGACCTGAGTTTCACTGTGTGGGGATATGTAGGTTGACGGGGGAGGAGAGTGCGGAAGAGGTGGCGGTGCGTATATGCTACGAGGTGCACGAAGGTGTGGGGCCCTTTTTCATCTCTAACACTCACTCAATGTCACACACACACACACACACACACACACACACACACACACACACACACACACACATACACACACACACACACACACACACACGTAGACAAACGACAATCACACACACAGACACGCACACAAACACACACACACACACACACACACACAAACCGACTCTTTCTCTGTCTCTCTCTCTCACACACACACACACACACACACACACACACACAAACCGACTCTCTCTCTCACTCTCTCTCTCTCTCACACACACACACGTAGATACGCACGTACACACACACACGCGTGCACACACACACACACATTCTTCCATACACGCACACACACATACACACACACAATCTCTGTCGCACACACGACACACACATTTTCTTTTAGATAGACACACACACATACACTTTCTGACACAAACACACACACACACACACACACACACACACACACACACACACACACACTCGCTATCTCAAATAGACACATAAACCCTCACACACACATACACACACACACACACTCTCACTCACTCTCTGTGTGTCAAGCACACTCTCTCTCTCTCTCTCTCTCTCTCTCTCTCGCTCTTTCGCTCTCTGGCTCTCTCTCTCTCCATCTCGCTCTCGCTCTCCCGCTCTTTGTCACACACAAACACACACGCACACAAGCACTCTCTCACACACACACACGCACAAAATATTTCTCAGACAGACACAGACACGCACACAATTACACACACACACGGTCTCTCACACAAACACACACACTTTCTCTCTCAGTCATACCTACACACACAGGCACACAAACTATATTTCACACAAACAAGCACGCACGCGCACACAGACACACGGTCTCTCACACAAACACACACACGCGCTTTGGCAAACCGACAAATTACATGCACACGGATGAACTGGCATCAAATACGGACGTTGCAGTCAAATTGCGTACAGTTGCAGAAGCGAGTACGCACACATCATTGAGCACTCATTCACACACGCGTCGTATCATACTAAATAAATATCGTCGACAGTGAGATATTTGGGGGACACCCCCCCCCCCCCCCCCCCCCCCCCCCTCGATGATGTAAAGCAAAGAAAAATATGGATGGAATAACGGACACTCGGTACCCGATACAAGCTCTCATGCTCTGGAGGACTGCGACATACATACATACGTGCACGCGTTGACCAACACAAATTCAGAAGCACGTTCTGTACACGCACAAATGAGAGGAAAGGCAAGTCCGCAGCCAGACAGCCATAGGATTACACAGAATCGCACGCTCAGGCCAGAAATATCCACCAGCAGAGATGAAAGCCGCACACACCACTCTCTTTCTGTCTCTCCCTCACGCACTCAGACACGCACACACACACACGCACACCCCACACGTACGCACATACATGTATACAATGAGATTGGTGCATGTGGCCGAGACTGACGTTAAGTGGTTGCGGGCAGCCTGCACGCGGGAGGGCACAGCTCCCACCATCTTCGGGGACCTCTCAAAGGTGATGAGCCACACCCCAACCGCCTTGATCTTCGTCTACACTGCACGTCGCATCATATTTTTTTGTTTGATGCTGCGAGAGCCATGCGTGTAGTTCAAGGAACAGCGGGCAGCGGACGATAAGGCAAAGAAGGAGGAGCGGGAAAAGAAAAAGGAAGAGGAGGCTCCACCGCGGGGACCGCCCAAAATTAGCGCAGACCGCGGACGCACTCTCCTGAAAAAGTCGAAACGCATACCCGCGCGGCAGAAGGAGGAATTGTAGCAAAAAAATCAGCCATAATAATGTGGAAACAATTTACAAACCGAGAACGAACTGCGCTCTTTTCGTTTCATTTAATCAAATATGGCATATTAACGATTTATTGCTCCCATTACATGCATCACTTCATATGAAAACGCGTCCTTGGGTGACTTAAGTCGTCTTTGGATCGAAATGCCTTAAGGCAAAATTCTAGAAATCACATATTCTTTAGGAATCGCGCGCGCGCAAGTGTATGTGTGTGTGTGTGTGTGTGTGTGTGTGTGTGTCCTTATTTCTGCGGGTGTGGGTACGCTTCCGGATGGTCCATGATTAATGCACGGCAGGTCTTGTTGAATTAATGGATGCTAGGTTATGGTGCGGACGCTAAGGTTTATGCGCTTGTGCGTCATGTAAAGCTCAAGAGCGCGCCCGTCGTCCGATGCGCATGTCTCCAACTCCTTCGGCCATCCTCTCGCAAACACGCGCGGCACGCCTGTGCCGACATAAAAACACTCACTTGAGTCAATCTGCTTCGCATTCCCCTCAGACCCCGAGGTGAAACCAAAAACAGACTGAGAATGACGGAATCACACACACACACACACACACACACTATTCGATGTCATTACTCTAAATAATCTAATAAAGATTGTACACAAAGTTAATTTCTTGTATCTATGAATGAAAATTATTGCACATTTTCGGTGAGCAGAGCATTTTCATTTCTTATCCACAATGGACTCTGCACTGTTTGGCCGTCGGGTGACAATTCGATGCATCCCGATATATGTGCCATTCAGCATTGCAAAGAGAGAATCATTTATCAGCGTCCAAGCTGTTCCCATTCTCTGTGAAAATAAAATAATGCAAAATTTAGTACATTTCTTTTTATAGAACTTAGTGCTACGCATTGCGAAAAGTTAGCCACTCAAGATGATACTCTATGGGACAAGATGGAAACGAACACAGACAGACACTCTTGAATGTTACAATTCTAATGTCTCCAAGCTGCTCATTTCTTCTTTAATCATATCCCACCACTCTCCATGTTTTTTTTTTCAGGGAGGGGGGGACTCGCCGTGATAGCACTTACGCGCCTTGCCGGCCAGCACCACCACATCTCCACCGCGCACGAGAATAGCCGCCGGAGGCGCGTCCAACGTCTCCCGTCCCATCAGCAGAATCGCCGGACATCCGAGGCTGTGCGCCCCCCAAAAACAATGCGCCCCCCATTTTAGATAACCACATTTTCATGTTACCAAAAAAAAAACGAAATCTTTGAAGTGAATTTATTCGTGTCTTTGTTGTTGCCATTGGGTGGTTTACTGTACCTGATGCTGACGATGGGCATGCTCTGGTCAGGCTCCACATCATCCACATGCCCGTTCAGCGTGTCCCCCTCGCCGTAGTAGTTCACCAGTGCGGCGTCAGGGGAGAAGGCGCGCTGCCAGCCCGGCAGCCCCCTCCCCCGCTCTGCCTCCAGCGCGATGGCGGATGCCTTACGGGACAGCTGCGCCAGAAGCTCGGGCACCGGCTGGTAGGGTCCCTCGCTGTCGTACACTCTCTGCACTCGGATTTGCGCAGTTCCATGAATGCGTGCTCATTCATCAGTCGTTGCGCCAAATGATGTTTCACCATGTTGCAAACGCTGCAAGCGCAGGTTATACGAGATTAATATTGTTTATAGCACAAATATAATAAAAATTGACATTACAATATGAAACTTAGTAATACAGCAAACAAAGTTATTCATGTGCAGTGGATGCACAGTTCAGCAATACGCCATCCTAATATGCTGATCGTAACGGAGAAATGCTGCAAACGTGAATATCCCAATTGGAACAAATTATAAGCGGTTCCATTTATTTTTTGAACGTGCGATGACACTCAAATCTGGTGAGCCTACAACAAGGCAAGGCTAACAGTCCACTCACATGTCTGATATTCCATGCTACCGACATTCAGCTGTTTATAAAGAGCATGACGAATGCTGCTCCCATTCCTTAAGCTGTTTGGTGGAGTAGTAGGTTTAAATTGTTTGGGTTATCAACATAACATGGAAAACACTTTAAATTGCATTTACCTAATTGCAACGAATACAACATATAATTAACCGCACACATCTGCATACCTACACACACGCAACCAGCAGGAATCAAGCTGTGTCAAGCAATCGCGGCCATTGCTTGCATTCCAATATTCATATAATCTCAAGCAGTTTCTTCAGAAAAGGCAGTGGAACCCGCCAAGAGATTTATAATAAAACCCTCAGCCGACACTTCGAACTCAACGAAGGGGCCACTCCGACCTGGGAGCACAGAGAGCGTCGAATGACGGCTAGATGGGTGGACTTGGGCGGCGGTGACCTACCTGCGTCCAGTCGTACTGCGGTCCTATCGTGACCCACCGCAACTTGTCGAGGCAACTGGCCGCCGTTTTGCCGGATCCATCCCGGCACCAGCACCTCCCATCGTAACTATCCCGACAGACTGGGTGACGGCCCAACTCGGCGCCGCTCGACTCAACTACAGACACCCCCCCTTCCCGCCGTTCCTCTCCCGTACATCGCGCCGTTGTCTCTTGCTTTTTTCCTTTGCGAGGCGCGTGCAGGCGGAGTCCGGAACGAGCGGCACCCCAAAGTCCCTGTAACGGACCAAGGTGGACGGTGTGGTTGGAATGAGACGGGGGTTCAGGGAATTCTTCCAGGCACATTACGGCCAGCTCTCGCTGGTCTTCCGGTTTCAGAAAACCTGGTAGGATGTGAAGTCCCGGGAAGGCGGCGAACGACACGACGGTCGATCCGCTGCTGCTGCTGCTGCTGTCATCGGCGCATCGAACAATGTCAGCGCCGACTTTGTCCGCAATAGCGGACACGGAAGACACCGTGGGGAATCCGTCCGCGCTAGTCATCGAGGTCAGGGAGTCTTCCTCTTGTGGTGTAAACGCGGGCGCAGCGCATGTGTCTAAGCCTGGGAGAAGACGGAGGTCCAGGACGTCAGATAGGTCGGCGGGTCGCGCCACCATCCCCGAACAGTACCTTCGGCCGTTACGCCGCCGAAACACTTGATCCCGCTTCAACTGATAGCGCTTCTCCACTCGTCTAAACGCCGTAGCAACGCTCATCCCAGAGCCCCCTACGCTCTCATCGGTACCTAAAGCCACGGCATCTGCGGTTTCCTGTCCGGGCGGGATGCCGTGCGTCGCTACCGCCTGCGTCATCTGCTCCGACACCCAGCAACAACGGCAAGTGTCACAGCATCAGTCACACACACGACGCCTTTTCTTGCTCCGCCGTACAGCTGCGCTGGCAGTCCCGTCACGCTCACGCTTGTTTGTTGCGTACATCTAAATGCATACAGGACGCGTAGATGTTCAAACGTTGGAACAGCTCACAGACTTGCGAGTCGAGCCATGCAAAGACCGAAACACTTCAGCGCGAGTTGCTGCGCATAAAAGGCTACGACCTCGGCGGCGCTGCCCGAGGCACATCGTCGCTATTATAAACGAATAACAACGAGCTCGCTGTGTCGACAGCTTGACTTTTGTCGGAGGGTTTCAATTTGTTTATTCAATGAAATAAAATCTCGTCTGCTTATTTCCGGTTGTCATTGTGACAAATCAATGTCTCGGCTCGGTACTGCTCGTACAATTAGCGACCATAAACTCAATATCGCTCTTAAATAAAATTTTTTCCATTTTGATATATTAATAACACAAATTGATGATCGGCTCGAGCCTTTTGAAATAACTATTTTTATATGAATCTATGGCAAATCGACAACAGGTATGACTTCACCTGAGCCGAGCAATCCCGGTCGCGCGGAAAAGACGGCTGTGCTAGCCCCGCAATTGACAATAGACAATCTCACGACATTGCCGCCGTCTTTCGTTAAATGAAGGCATTGAAAACAGCCAGACGATTATCAATCATACCAGATGAGATATTCTATCGTGTGTCTTTTCTCGCTACACCCAATGGTGGCAGAAAGTGACTCGGGAGTCTGATGGCGTTGATGCGGGTAGTAGGGATCGATTACAGTGTGGATAGCGGTACCCTTTGGATGTATATATTCTGCGTTTTGGGTTTCTTAGAATGATCTGGGTCTTGGTGTGACGAGTACAGTCCTGCACGAGGAGGACCAAGCGAGGGCAGGAGCAAGCTAGCTAGGCGAGGCCTATTTAAGCCCAGTGCAGTCGAGGGAGGTGGCAGAACCATTTTAACAATTCCTTTGTTCAATTACAATTTATTGTTATATACTAACCAATGAAACATCTGCTTTGCATTCCTCTCTCCATCTGCATTTCCACTTGCAGAGTCAGCAACAACAACAACAAGCAAAACTGAACAAATTTGTGTCTCAGATGGCCAACTGCCACATCGGGCTTTGCATATTCCTTTGGCCGTCGGTTCATATCGCCACAAATGTCAAACTGTTCTGAATTCCAAAGACTACACAGTCGCTGGCGTTGTTTCCTCGTACGTGTGTTTCCATGCAGAATGCGGAATGAGACATGTACATATGGCGATTTCTTTGACTCGGGGGTTGATTACATTTCATTCTTCAAATCGAAACTATCTGCAATTTAGACAGGAAAATTTATTGCGACACACGGACCGTCGAATGCGGGCGAGCACCAGAGCACTAGTACAACTTCTTGGTGCCATAGTTGCGAGTCTCCACATAGGACGCACAGTGGTAGAAAAACTGCAGCAGCGGCCGCTCCCGTCCGGCAACAGCGTCGTTTGGTGTCCCACGGTGGAGGAGCCGGTAATCTGCGAGGAACACCGCAGCCACTGTCAGCAAATTAAAGTGACACTAACTAGTGATTGGGCAGTAGCAAGTGCCCGTACAGCTTAAAAGGAACAAGGTTAAGAGAAGAAAAAAAAAAAAAACCGCGTTTGGCAGAAGAGTATGTACAGTGTGAAATATTTCAATATAATCGTAAAACGCGAGTAAAGAATTTGGAAAGTTACACCTTAATTTAAGATAATTTATTTATATTCTTGTAAGTATAACTCTTTACGCGCAAACACACTCACTCGTTGTCATATATAAATTTCAGTCATAAATAATAATTAAACTGCCAGCTTAAGCAGAAATAATAGCGAATCAAAGATAGCAATTCTTATGGATAGCAAAGAAATTTACAAAGATACATTGGACAAAGATAGCAGAAGCATCATCGAATTAAAGAGTCGCTCACTATTATTATTTGTTCAATGTTAATCCCAATCGCAGTGCGGCTAGAAATTGTTCTTATGAATCTCAATATTTTTCCACATTCAAATTATTAAAAACAAAATCAAACATGTTAGGGGCCGCTACCACGACCAAATAAGTAGCGTCCAGACACACCATACAATATTCGTGTGTTTGCAGTCAGTTCTTATGGCGCCAAACACAGAGCAAGTAAGGCTTACGCTGCCAATCAGCCTCTCACTGCTTTACCGAGATAATGATGATACACGAATATTAATTAATTCAGCAAGACTGACTGCCAAAATACAATCGCACCGTACAAGACGGCGCCTCCCGCCGCAAGCGTCGCGCGGAACGTCGCGCCCAGCACGTTTGACGCCTCCCCGAGCCCCACTAGGCCCTCCCACCGGTGCGAGCCGGGCCAAAGCTCGGTGGGCCCCACCTCTGGCGTCACATCCACCAGCGGCAGGAACACGCAAACGCCGTACGCGCGCGCAGCCGGTCTATGGCCGGTCTCATCTTCCTCCCACCACCAACCATCGGACCGTCCGATGTGCGGACCGTCAGCGTGCCACTGCTGCATGTCGGCACCCGGACGCGACACAACCACGCTGACGTCGCACAGGATTACATCGCTAACCGGTGAGGGACCGGACACGGTTTGCACCGAGCTGAGGATTTCGTGGATGACAGGAATCCAGGGCCCCGCTACCGACAGCTGCGCGATGGTCGGAAACGCGGTCGGGTTCGCCGCGAGGTCCAGCAGGAGGTCGAACCTCGACAGCCCTCGACCACCCACCTCCGCAAACCTCCAGTCCGCATTTTTGTCGGGGCTCAGCCCCAGCGCGAGCGCTGCCTGATCGAATTCCGCCACCGCGAGTGCGACCTCCTGCGGTAATCCCAAGACGCCGCCAGTTTGTAAGCCGAGCGGAAATGTCGAAGTACCGCACCACAATACAAAAAAGAAAAAACCGGAGATGCCGCAGACAGAGTGCAGCCGCATTGAAAGCATAGAAGTATGACCCGAGCCTCAGTTTAGACAAAATAAATGGTGGAAGCGATGTTGTTATAAGTGCATCCGTTTCCTCCAAATCTCCTCTAATTCCTTCATTTATTGACGACATTCGATAGTGCCAGAAAATCGTAAGGCTGCACCGAATTAATGTTCACAGCTTCCACCACGATACGCTGAGATGCAGCCACTAGGGTTTACGGTTTAATTCTAGGTTCATGGTTTAGAGTTCTGCCGAGGCGGCGGCGTCTCTCCCGCCTCGACAATGTAAGCACCGTTTTGTCTTTACCGAGTTGCCCATAGATTTCCCGACAGAATCAGTCCCCCACACCCCCCCACGGCTTTCCGGGAGATCGAAAGCTAAACCAGAACATTGTTTCGGTGCAGCCTGACACTCGACATGCTGCGAAGCACCGCTCCATCATCGAACAGTTGAAAAATTGGAACTCAGAAAGACAGAGACATCTTACAGCAGGTGACAACTCGAAGAAACGGGACGCTAAAATTCATAAACTGCCCATGTGCATGCATAAAACAACAGCAAGATGACAATGCGACCGGCTGAACAATGGATACACACCGCGCTTTCGTTCCTTTGTTCGTACTTATAACGGCTTAATCCGCGCTTTCGTATTTTTGTTCGTATTCAGACAAAAGTGAACAAAGATGGATCAGCCATTGTTTCGTTTGAGGTTCCCTCTCAAAGGAGCATGTAGTATGCCTAACGGTCGTCGTTATGAAAGCGACCCAGATACGTTTGAATTTCTAGCACGGACTGTACGTCACTTTGTGGCACTTCATGGCTCGACGACACGGGACGCTAAATTCATGCACTGTCCATGCGAATGTCAAAAATAATAGCAAAAAGACCATGTGACCGGTTGAACAACGGCTGAATTGGCGATTTCGTATTCAGTTCGTATTCACGTTAACAAAGATGGATTAGCCATTGTTTCGTTTGAGGTTCCCTCACAAAGGAGGGATATCTGACAGCTGTCGTTATGAAAGCGACCCGTACACGTTTTTAGCACGGACTGTACGTCACTTTGTGGCACTACTTCTTTGCGAGTGCAGTATCATTATTGGGGCATTGACTCCGGCGGTTGGCATTGGTTCCCACACATTTGATTTGGCCGACTGGCCAAAATAACTGTGAACCATGAAACCCTAAAACAGCCCCGACCAATAAGGAAAATAAGGAAATAATAAGTCCTCCCGATCTAAACTCGGAATTTTTTACAAGAAAATGAATCAATCAATAAGAACCATAAATAGCTCCATAGGCTGACTAGTGAAAATAAGAAAGCGCCACGTACGTATGTCTTGTTTACCAAATAGGTAGTATCATACATAGGGATGTGTTAAATGTTGACAGCAACGGGGACGGCATGCTTGCCTGGTTGGCAGACTCTAACTCAGTCGAGCTAAGGACGGAGCCCTCCGTGGCGAGCAGGCCAGTGCGGTGGAACATCTCCGTCAGGTGGCACACCTCTCCCGCGTCTAAAGCGCGTAGCAGATCCACCCGCGACGGCGCTGCCACTAACGGCAGCGGACAAGCGCTGGTGACCACCACCTCCACCCCTACCTCCCCACTAAATACGCCACTCTTGCCCAATGACATCGCCAAGGCCTCACACAGCTCACCCTCCGCGCTCTCGGCGTCCTCGCCTGCTACCACTGGAGCGCACGCGACCATACAAAGGCGAGTGGAGAGACACTCACCCACACCCTCACACACCACAGCAGTGCAACCTGGCCCCCATGACAACAGCCCTGGACGCCTCCAGACGGTGGCTGACACAACAGCCTCCACCACTGACCCCACCTCCCTAACATCCACCAATCCGCCCACTTTTCCGCTGATAGCGACGCCCATCGCCTTTGTCACTCCAAAGAATGAGAAAGGAGAGAGAGGCACAAAAAACGGAGACGACGTCAGCGAAGCCCCCATTCGAAGCGCCATCCATGTGCACAGCAACGCGACAGGTAGGTGTCCCATAACATCAAAACCAACCCATGGATGGCCAGCCCTGCCTCCTTTTCTCACAGCTGCCTTATAGCTGCTGCATGTCGCTCTCTGAAACTCGTCGAATCTGAACAGACTGTCCCTTGGTCCATTTTATGCTCATTTTGAGTTTGTGACAGCCCCTCTGACACGGCATCGCTGCTCCCTGCCCACTGCAAGTCTGCCCTTCCTGCTGTCCATTCTCTGACACCACGCGCGCTGACCTCATTCTCTCATCAAAGACAGCTGCCCAGTTGAGCTGAAACACCACAGATATGCTGCCTTCAAGAATAACTTCCGTTGTCTGCGCTGTTCCACTGTCACCATTCATGCCTGTCTCCGCAATCCAGTCTCTGCTCATCCATACAGCTGACCGTGTCAACGACTGCTGACTGAATTGGAATACTGCTCAAAATGCTATCGCTGCCCCTTATCCTGCTGCGCTGCCTCACTCGCCCACCGGCAAACCCCTTCACCGACTAATATAACACTACTTCGCTGTATTATTTCTCGACACGTACCGAACGCGAGTCGTTCACAGCCCCTATCGATTGCGGGTAACTACGATAAGCACGTGACCAGACAAAAAAGGGAAGGAGTCGAGGGGGGGGGCAACCCACTGCCCGCGCACCGTCATAACCGCCGACGGCGCCGCCTCCTCGGCCAGGCCCACCTCGCCGTCGCAGATCACCAGCGGCCCTTCGTCTTCCTCGTCCGACGACGACCCCCACTCCGGGACGGGAACTTCCCATTCGCCCATCACCTCCATATCGTCGGATATCGGTGTCGTGGCGACCTAGTGCTGAGATCAGATGGAATGGCAGTTACGGTGCTCCCGAGGAGGCGGTGATTTCGGACGAACGGTGGCTGGGTGAGCGGAGAGATCACTACATAGCAGGAGGTTGAGGGGGTCCCAAATTGTGAGTGAGCTGTAGACCCTGAATCCGGGGACTTCAGTATTGATCCGTAATTAGTTCGTCTGTATCATCAGAGGACTACAGTAAGGATATATCCTTATATCTACTTAGAGTCCTTATATCTACTTAGTAATGCTCCGCGATGACGGTTCGTTGATGGAAATATCTACTGATCTGGAGGGAATTATTTATGGGGTACCCGTAGTGACTAGTTTGTAATTAATGCGCGTAAGGTACCTGTACAGGTAAGCATTACGTTACAGAAAATTTGAATGAGCATCATCAATGATGGGCGATGTTTTGATACCTTAGCAAAATTCATTGATTTATATAAATTGAAAACAACCGATGATGTTTGTCCGGAATAAATGTTGATGGTTGCCTCAACCAGCCTCAACCTGTACTCGCCGGTACATTATCGCTACAGGTACCCGTATCTATTGCTGCGCACAATGGTGCTGACGCGGCTTCTCGTTTGCTGATGCGGCGAGTTCAGGATTTTTTGCTGTCGTCTCGTCCATTATTCCGGTACGACTCAAAACACGGTACCTGTACCATAGTACATACAAGATTCTATTAAAAATAGTTAGTACCAATACCCGTACTAGACAGTGTCCTGTAGTCCAATTCTGGCGTCCGTCCATTCGGACGTCCGATCCGGACTCGCTTGGACAGACGACGCTACTCATTGCCAAGGTCGCGCGAGTGTTGCCACCCATCGGCGTCGCCAGCTTATTCCTCCGCCAACCCCGAACTCCCGAACCCCTCGGAAGCAAACGCTACACAATGTACGGTAGTGGTTTTCCAGGAGGAGCCGGTGGCAACCCCTTCGGTGGGGGCGCGTACAACGCCTACGGCGGACACAGCGGACCCGGCGGCTGGGTGAGGCCGCTTCTTCGTCCGTCCTATGTTATTTTATTTACAATTTCCGCGTGTTCCAAATCCGACCACCGTCATCCCACTTTTCGCCTCCAAAGCACCACCTACGCGCCACTGCTGACACTCCCTATCCGTTATGCATTTGCTTGTGATCACAATAGTAGAGATCCGGTGCGTCCGGGGAAAAGTAGTGCAAGTGACGCGAGAAAACGGATCAAGTGCGTCGTCATTTGCATCAACATATTTCGAATTATATTATGCGGAATGACGTATCTTACTTTTGATTGTTCGGTGTCGCCGTCTTGTCCCTTTCGGCGCTCATCAGGAGCAGCAGGGCGGCTATGCCGGCTATTCTGGCGTAGGTGGGGCGCCAATGGGCTACGGGATGGGTCGCGGTGCTGAAAATTACCAGCCTGGCATCGGTGGTGGGCCGGCGCTGCTCGGCGGCTCGGGGAGGGAGGTGGGCGGGGTGAGTAGCGTGGCGCAACTGGGCGGAGCAGCCTACGCCCCTCGCCCTCTACCACCCTCCGCCGTTGACCCTACTACCGGCCAGGGCGACATTTTCGGGCAGCAGATTGGCAGAAGTGCGGCCAGGCCGCCTATCAACACTCAGTATGGACGCCTCCACTCCGCAGTGAGTCGACGATCCGAAACCTATTTTCTATTTTCCCTTTGTTTCCTGGTGTGAGGCTTAATGTGTCTGCCTCTGAACCCCTATATGTCTACCTCCATTTCTGCATGAGTAGGATCAGTCCCCAGTGGCGCAGCAGGCGGCCTCTCCCGCATTCAACAACATTCCACCAGCGCTGCGTGAGAAGCTGCGCGCTTACCCTCCAGACCAACAGCGCTCTATTATCATGCGCCTCGCGCAGCAGCAACAGCAACAGCAGGCGAAGCAGCAACAGCAGCACACCTCACCCGCTCCAAGTGGTAGTATTTACACCCAACAGTCGCCGGCCACGTCTGCACAGACATCCACGCACGACTCACCCAGCATGGGATCACAACAACCACACCAGCAGCAACCTTTTGCCCAACAGCCAAAGCAATTTCCCCAGCAACAACTACAGCAGCAGCAGCAGCAGCAGCAGCCCTTTGCCCAGCAGCAGCAGCAGCAGCAGCAGCAGCAGCAGAGCTATATGTCAGGTCGGGAGGTAACGTCGCGGCAGTACAGTAGCGGCGGTGGAGGGTTTGCGGGAGGGGGGATGATAGCGCCGATGGGGAGGGAGAGTAGTGGGCGCGGGGGAGGCACCACTCTGGGGGAGGCCATGCAGATGGGGAATCAGGTAGCTTTCATGGAGGGGGGAGCTCAACAGCAGCAGCAGCAGCCACGACAGGTGTGACCCGCAAATAAAAACCCCATACCGATGTTCTCTGCAATCTATCAACGCATAAAGGGAGACTGCGATATATGTGCCGCAGGTGGCGCAATTTCAGCGGCCCAGTGCACCGGAGGGAAGTAGGGTGGGTTAAATCGGGACATCACATGCAGTGAATGCTGCCTGTTGCTCCCTTATCATTCTGCATGACCTAGGCGTATTGCCACGGCCTCGTCCATATTACGCATTTATACGTGGCAGGGTTATGAAACTCGTGCGCGCTCCTCTGCGCTTTTTTATGTGGCTAACTGTATCTGCCATGAAAGCCTGCTGTGTGTGTGTATGTGCGTGTGTGTGTGTGTGTGTGTGTGTGTGTGTGTGTGTGTGTGTGTGTGTGTGTGTGTATGAGAGAGGGAGAGACAGTTTGTGACTATCGTTATTTGTCTGAACTGGTCAGGCTGGGGCAGTGCAGCTGCAGCCGAAGAGGCAGGAGACGGCAAAGCGAGGTATGCTGCTTCCCCCTCCTCTTTATCTCCCCCCCCCCCCCCCCCCCCCTCCCTCTGCCATTAATGGTGCATTATGATCATCGGAGCTCATAATACGCAGAGTGAATCTGTTGCCATCGTATCTCTGCTTACGCTGGCCTACCCGGGTACTAGCGTAAAACCCCCGAGGAGTGTGTGTGTGTGTGTGTGTGTGTGTGTGTGTGTGTGTGTGTGTGTCTATTCATGTAATATTTGTGTTTGTGTGCGTATATTGTGCATGTGGTTGTGTGCTGTGCGTTATGCGTGTGGAGGGGTTTTGGGAGGAGGTGGGTGAGATTGTTTGTCAGAAGTACCTTGCGTTTTAAGATGCGTGCGCGCGTGTGTGTGTGTGTGTGTGTGTGTGTGTGTGTGTGTGTGTGTGTGTGTGTGTGTTGGGTTTGAATGGTGTAAAATCTTCCTTAACTTTTACGTTTATCGTGGTGAAGAGCGGTCGCAATCGACGTTGGACCCCATTCGAGGGATTACATTTTACCCAAATACGATGACCCCCACCCCTGTGTTGCTGCGTTGCCCTAGCAAATGGCGCCCGTCTCACTTGGACCGGCCCGCGTTGGTTACACATCACATACAGCCCCAATCACTCATTTCTTCGGATGGGTTCTACATGTCGGTGTGGTTTCTGTGGAGTTTGAAACACGCTCAGACTTTGGCATTTTAGAAATTATTAACGAGTCATTTTGAGTATTACTGTGAACACGAATGTATTTTTTCAATTTTGCACATTATTTCCTAAACACACAGTTTTCGTGCCAACTAACGCCCCACCATCGTCTTTGACGTAATTTTGTTTGCCACCCCATAACAACTATGCATGCTCCGCCGTGTGTTGTTTGGTTTTTACTGCATTTTGAAAGTATGTTATCATTTTATTTCTCTGTCTCGCGGCTGCGCCGACTGCGATTCTCGGCGCCGTCTGTTGCTGTGCGCCGTCAGGATTTGAGGAGGAGGGCGATGATGAGGTGGGCGATGGGGGGCCCAAGCTCAAGTACCGACGCTCCCTCGCCAAGGTCGTCCTGGAGAAGCCCGCGGCCGAGCCCACCTCCTTCAGACTCCCCGGTAGCGACCTGTCGGTCAGTCTACTGCCGTCGCCGGAGCGAGAAATGCCGCCCATTCCGGAGCCGGCGACCAAACCAGGTGGGTGGACGGGCGGGTTGGTGGGTGGGTGGGCAATTTCCTTTTGCTTCACACCCCACAAATAGATTTATATATTTATTTACGAATTATTCTGATTTACTCGTAATGCCATTCACTTTCACAAACATGGAGGGGTCGATTGATTTGCAAAAGAAGCCATTGAGTATCTTGGGCAGCTAGCTGTTTATGCATGGGCTGTATGGGCAGCTCCCTTTTGCTTTACACCCATGAAATTCTGGTTTGCGGGGTGGGCTGGTTAAATTTGCGAAACGAGGCCATGCAATACATTTCTGGCAGCTGTAACTATTTATGATTAGTTCTAAAAAATGTGTGTTAAATTGCAGCGCCCTAAAACTGTCATCCCTAAAAGAACATGCATACCAACTGAATGCACCTAAACCGTTGACGTACTTGTGAAACGGGCAAAAGCGGAACTGCCCAATGCTTGGATACTGTGTCGAGGAAGATCGATTTTGCGGCTGTTTTGCATAATTTGTGTAAACTGTATTTGGTTTGGATTGCCATTTTATTGGCTGACGCAAAAGTCAACGAATATTCATGCTTGGATTTTATTTCATTATCAAAATATGATAATCCTGTTTTGATTTGCTCAGTATGTCTGTCCTTACCATCAGCGCAATAATTGTGTCAGCAGGGCCATAAATTTGATGTCTCAGTTATGAAAATTCACGCTTTCTTCTCTTGACTTAGAATAAGAAAAATTGCAAGAAAATATAAGGGGAAAATAAATAAGGAGGAAAGGGGAAAATAAATAAGCAGGAGGGAAATGAACCCTCACACGCGCCACTGCCCGAGGAACGGGGAGGCATGATGATGTGAACCCGAAGAACAACGGAGAGGCGTCGCCGGAAGTATTCTCGCCGCACATCCGCTTCAATTTAGGGTTGGCGATAGGTTTTATCGCATTCAGTACTGCACAAAATTGTACCCGTGCAGGTGGACGATGACTGTCGAGTCTGATATAAAGCACTGCTCGTCGCGGCGATGTTTTGAATATTTGTTTACAAAATAAAAAGATGCAGAAAGTCCAGCAGAATAAGCGGACGGGCATTGGGGGGGCAACTGCGCGTGCGGGTGGCGTGTTGATCATTTGTTTTGTTTGAAGGCGCAAACATTTACATTTTACGAGACATCACATTCATCATGTTCGTACCCGTACTAACACATCTTCAGTATTTCCTCTCATTCTTTTCTTGCAACTGAACCGTGCTGCCATCCGCGGAATGCGGGTTGTTGTTTTTTTTTGCATTTTTTTTTTGCTTTTTTGTAGCTGATGTGGTGTGTGGGGTTTGGCTGTCAGAGGTGGAAGGGGCAGGGATGGCGGAGGGCGCGCTGTGGATCACCCGGCCCTCTGCCGATGAAGGCTTTGACCCAGACGACCCAAAGCTACTCGAGCCGCTGCCTCCTCCCGCTGCTGCCGAGGATGACGACCACCG
>JAPMLY010001379.1:0-105541 GCA_026401115.1 Tetraselmis chui
TATCAAACCATCACACCCGACCTAATCAACCAAACGGCCACCCTCCACGCAGCAATACTTAACACCCCACATTCCACGGCCTCCCCCGACACCCTCGACACCCTCGCCTCGCAATTCACTACACTCCTCTCTCACCACATGGACCACGCTGCCACCATATGGCTTCTCCTCCCCGCCAAAAAACCCCCTCCACCCCAGGCGTCCCTCGACCCTACTTGGCTTACTAAAAAAACACGCAAACACATTCTAAAACTCCGCAAATGTAGTACGAACACCGGCCCCCTCCCCCTCGCCCAAGCCCTCTTAAATAAGGCCGAACATCTCACCCATGACGCCATCAAACAACATTGCAAAGCACGCATACGCCACCTACTAAGCGCCACCACCACGGAGAAATTAAGAAAAATAAAAACGCGCGCTAACACGCGCCTACGACGCCTGTCCGAAATCCTCCCATCGCCGCTTGAAAATCAAAAGCGGACTCCCCCCCCCCCCCCTTCGCGACCTCGACCCTCCATAGAATCACCAACCCCGATAAAACTACAACGAGTTCTCCCACCGACGTCCTAGCGGCGGTACACTCACACTTCGACGCCGAACTCAGCCGCGCCACCCCGCCCGCCCTACCCATCCCCCCATGGGAACTCCCGGAAAACCCCGACAACTATACCATCGAACCCCGCGGGGACCCCTCCCTCACCCTTGCCGACGTGATAACCCGCGACACCTTCGATAAAACCATTCACTCGCTCGGCACGGGCAAAGCCCCCGGCCCCGACGGTATCCCTAACGAAATCATAAAATTCCTACCCCCGGCGACCCGCTCCGCCCTCTTCTCTCTCCTCTCCCTCCTCGCCCACACGTCATGCACCCCTCCTGAATGGTGCCACGGCACAACATGCCTGCTACATAAGAAAGGTGACCCAACCCTCCTCGACAACTACCGTCCCATAGCCCTCATGAACAACCTCCTCAAACTTTGGACCGCACTAATAAAAGATGCAGGCTCAAAGTACGCAGAAACTTACGGCATCCTTAGCGACCCACCAGACGGATTCCGACAACACCGCAGCATGCACGACCCACTATCATCCATCATCATGACGGTGGAGAACGCAAAACTTCACAAAAAGACATCTACGTAATGTACGCGGACTTCAAGGGCGCATTTAATGCAGCAGACCACCGTACCATGTTCAAACACATGCCACAACTCGGTATGCCCTCCACCTTTGTAGACACATGCGAACACCTCTACGGGGTCTCATCCACCGACTACATTACCCCATATGGCCCCACCCCCTCCATCGACATAGATCGGGGAAACCTGCAGGGGGACACTCTCTCCCAATTTCTATTTACCCTCTTCATGGAACCCTTCCTACGCTGGCTCACGGTGGGCAGCCGGGGTTATCGTCCAGCCCCCCCCCGCCACTAACGTCGACCCCACAGAACCCACAACCACCTATCCCGGACACGGCTTCGCCGACGACCTCAGCCTCGCCACGGGATCGACCCCCAACATGACCATCCAGCTCCGGAAACTCTCCCTCTTCAGCGGCTACACATGCATGACCGTTAACATCCGAAAATGCCGCATCACCGGCGCCCTCAAGCGCTCAGGCAACGCCCTCTCCCTTGTCAACATCACCATGCTCGCTTCCCGACTCCAATCACAGTTCATCACCATCAACTCAACCCCTGCCTCCATACATTCCATAGGCCCCTCGGACACATACCGCGTCCAAAGGGTCAAACTCAACACCTCCCTCACCTTCACTAAGCACTGGCACGAACTAAAGCGCACCACCGCATCCCTCATCACCGCTCTCTCCACTTCCCCACCAACTCAATCCCGCAGACTTCGCGTCATCCGAGGCCTCCTAATCGGAAAGCACGTCACCCTCCAATTCGGCCTCTTCAGCGACCACCAACTGGACATCCTCGAAGGACAAATTTGCCGAGCACTCCGCTCCGCCGTCTCCTCGGTACGTACCCTCCCCCGCACCGCCCTCCACCGCCCTACCTTAGACCTCGGCTACGGCCTCCCCTCCCCCAACGCCCACGCCGTACAACTCACAGTTTGCCACCTCCATAGAATCACGAACAACCCTGGATATGGAGGCCACATGGCCCGAGCACACATTCGCACCATATCCAACGCGTACTTCCACTGGTCCACTGAATCCGTCATGTCCGGCAACTCCTCCCCACCCACACTCCGATGCCTAGTACGGGCCCAACGCGACGCGGGCACCATGTTCCACAATATTCCTCCACTCTCCTTCACCAACCCTATTGCCTCCACACTCCGCGCCCACTTCACCATACAAGACAACACCCTCCTCGTCTCACTCAGAGACAGAGCCACACACATCACTGACGCTCACACATACAAACAAACATACTGTGATTTCTCTCCCCGCAAAACACACGCCTCCCTCCTCCCCCGCCTCACCCCCCTATGGAAAAATAGCATTGTCAAAGTTGAGGGGGCGATAAGGAATGCTTACACTCGGTGAGTGACACTGCATGTCATCTCACCCTCAGCAAGTGCCTAGCACTTGCCTATCACAGGACACGCACTCACCTTGTGGTGAGCACACGCCAACATATATTCTGAGCCTTTAGATGATATCTAACGCTCAACAACTTGCCACCATCAGCAACCTAATCCTCTCAATTATTGATTGGCTTATCATCTTATTGTGCTGAGTCACAGTCGTACTATCACGATGCTACTTGACCAACATTGCTGTGTAGCAACTTGATTACCACACAAAACCATGTCTCGCAACAAGCATAACCACATGGCCACAAGTCCTCCTCCGAGCCACCTCATCCTCCTTCATCCTCAATTCCTGCAAATCCATCTCCACACTCACGGGGTCCACCACCCCACATTCAGTCCCCATTCGACTTCTCGCCGCAATCCTCACCGAACCCCTCGATACTATCCACAACCGCCTGCCCATCACACACCTCACCCCAAAACAAACATCCCCCCCACCACTATCCACCACTCTTGGATTCCCCTCCTTTCCCCACACCTCCCCCGCTCCCCCCCCACCCCCTCATCCGGCATCCACACCTCTCACACCAAAATCCCCCCCCCCACGGCACCCACCACGCACATAGACACAGAATACCTCTCCCCCTCAGACCACCACTACCCCCCCTGCGACGTTACGCGCATCATTTCCAAACACAAGGACACAGAATACGGCCAAACACCGTACATAGTAGAATAGGCCCCAGAACACCTCACGGAATGGGACATACAACTCCAACTCGACGACGGCTTCCGCATCATCTCCTTCACCCCCACATCGGTATGCCTCCCCACTCCCTCCCCCACCGACTGCTCCATCTGTCACGACCCACTACACACAGACCCCACCTCCACATGTTGCACATGCCCGCACTTTGCCGTCCATTCCCAATGCCGCCCCGCTGAGGGACCGGCCACATGGCAGTGCGACTGGTGTGCTCACGGCCAACACGCACTCACCTTGTGGTGAGCACACGCCAACATATATTCTGAGCCTTTAGATGATATCTAACGCTCAGCAACTTGCCACCATCAGCAACCTAATCCTCTCTATTGTTGATTGGCTTATCATCTCATAGTGCTGAGTCACAGCCGTACTATCACGATGCTACTTGACCAACATTGCTGTGTAGCAACTTGATTATCACACAAAACCATGTCTCGCAACACTCCCCCTTGCTACGCAGGCAATCCCATGATGGCATTGCACAACTTGCTATGCCTTGCACTCACTAATGGCTTGGTAAGCACATCAGCAAGCATGTTCTCCGTCGCACAATATTGCACCTCGATGTCTCCGCTCTCCACCTTCTCCCGACAGAAGTGGTACCTCACGTCCATGTGCTTGCTGCGTCCGGTCGTCATGCTATTCTTGCTGAGTGCAATACAACTCTGATTGTCCTCGTGAATTGTGATGGGAGACCCGGAGTCTTGGTGAAACTCGTGGAGTAGTTGCTTCAAAAACATCGCCTCCTGAGTGGCCGCAGTCAGCGCCATATACTCTGCCTCCGCTGTCGACAACGCCACAGTTTGTTGCCGCTGGCTTTTCCAACTCACCGCTGCACCGTTGAGCATGAACACATACCCCGTGCGAGAGCGCCGCTCGCCAATATCACTCGCGTAGTCAGAATCTGACCATCCTACCACCTTTGATGAGGGTGCGCCACCGTACATCAACACCGACTCTGCGGTCCCCTTGAGGTAGCGAAGCACCCTCTTGGCTTGCTCCCAATGTGACTGAGAGGGGTCGGACATGTACCTACTAAGGTGGCTAACAGCCATGGTGATGTCGGGCCGTGTGCTTACGGAAGCATACAACAAGCTACCGATCAAGCTTTGGTACGGCACTAGACCGGGAGGCAACCTTGATGTCGACGTCTCCACACAATTGCTCAAAGCATCGACCGCCATAGGTGAGCCCACTGGCTTGCAGCCCATCATGTTGAAGCGCTCCAACATATCTAAGACGTATTGCTGTTGTCCAATCCTGATGGTGCGGCTGCCACGATCACGCTCGACTGTCATGCCAAGCAACCAAGACACTGGACCGAGGTCTTGCACGTTGAACCTTTCGCCGAAAGCCGACTTGAACCCAACGATGAAGCTACCCGCTGGTCCGACGATGATGCTGTCGTCCACGTACAACGCCAAGACATAAAGCTCACCCTCCTTGATAAAGACGTAAATGCCGGGATCCACCTTGGATTGGGTAAAGCCATACTCCTCTAGCCATGCTGTGATGGTCTTATTCCAGTTCCTTGGAGCTTGCTTGAGGCCATACAATGATTTCTTCAACAAGCACACTCGCTCCTCTCCATTGATGTCGAAGTGACGGAATCCTTCCGGCTGCCTCATGTAGATTTCCTCCTCGATATCGGCCTCCAAAAATGCCGTCACCACATCAAGCTGCTCCACCTCCCAATCATTATAAGCAGCAAGCGCGAGCAACGTTCGAATAGAAATCACCCTCACTGTGGGAGCGAAGGTCTCGTGGTAGTCCACACCCTTCTCCTGAGTAAACCCGCGAGCCACAAGTCTTGCTTTGTACCTTGCAATCTGTCCATTGGCATCGCGCTTCAGCTTGAACACCCACTTGGAATCTACGAGTTTGCGACCGGCAGGACAAGGGACCAATGTCCAGGTTTTCCGAGATACAAGTGAGTCGTACTCGCTCTTGATAGCTGCCTCCCACTCCCCCGATTGGGGACTCCTCAGCGCTTGCTTGTATGACACCGGCTCTTGAACGGTCGGGCTGCTGGCTGACTTAATAGCTGCGGCACTTCCCGCAGTCCATCCATCTCCCGAAGCGCCCGCTGAACGGAGATTATACCTTGGACTGGGTACGCATTGCTGTGGTGCAGCAGTGGATCGAAGATTATACCTTGGCCGTGGAGTCTCCCCCGAATGCATGTCCCGTTCCTCTTCCGTCGACCCGGAATGCTGCCGCGACTCCCGTAGCGGCGACTCCCCCGAAGGTGTATCCGGTTCTTCGCTACACATGGTGCGCGGGATGCTGTCCTCTTCATCATCATTGCGTTGCTCCGCATTGCTCTCCCCCATGGAGAGGACTGCAGCCTCATCGAACACCACGTTGCGGCTGCTCACCACCCGACGAGTAGCAGGATTGTACACCAACCACGCAGGTGATTCGGAAGCATAGCCCACAAAGACACCCTTCCACGCGCGATCGTCAAGTTTGCGGCGTTGAGACTTGTCAACGTGGACATAGGCCGGACAGCCGAAGACCCGCATGGAGCTCAAATCAGCTCGTCTACCGGTCGCCAAGGTGAAAGGTACACCGCCGGCTCCGCTACTATGCACACGATTGCGGACATGCACCGCAGCGGCCATCGCTAAAGCCCAATACGATTTTGGCAGCGCGGCTTGCCGGATCATTGACTGCGCCATCGGGACCAATGTCCCCCACTGCCGTTCAATACGGCCATGTTGCCAATGCGCGTAAGGGGCAGTGATCTCCACAGCGATGTTGAACTCATCCAAGAGGTTTCGGAAGGCAGCACCTAAGAACACCGTGTCATTGTCCACCCGAAGACGACGAACCGTGTGCCCCAGAGAACGGATGGTAGTCAACATGCGACGGAACGAGGCGGGAGCCTCATCCTTGGAGCGGACCGCATCATGCAGCATGAAACGGCTCCGGAAATCAACCGCACACAAGCTGTACCGCCGTCCTCCCAAGGATGGAACACTCATAGGACCGCAGAAGTCTAAGCCGAGGACCTCAAAGACACCAACGTTCCGGTCAGCCGGCTCACGAGAGATACGGCGGACGTGCGACTTACACACAGCACACGTCTCACAGAAGCCCAACTTCTCCGACGCAGAAAACGCCACACCCTCCACCTGAGTGGCCAAGAGCCCGTCCAATTGCGACTCGCCAAGGTGACCGAGTCGGGAATGCCACAACCGTTTTTCCGATGGCGCAGTGGCGACCGAAGCGGTAGGATTCAACGAAGCAACCCGCGCCGGCAACCACACCAATAAATGCGCGCGCTCCAACGGAACCACCACGCCACCACCATGACCGGCATGAAGACGAAGGTGGTCCACGGGATCAGCTAACACCACAGAATGACCTTGTCGCCGAGCTTGGGTGAGGCTGAAAAGTCGATGGTAAGACCACGACGCACGACGGGATAGCTCAGGAACGTGGAGCACATTCTTTAGCGTGGCAGGAATCTCCTCTCCATCTTCAGCCTTCACAATGATTCGGACCGAGCCCACTCCAACAGCGCGGGCGCTGATACCCTTCACCCAAAGCCGGTCGGTGAGCGCTCGATACTCACAGAAGTCACGGCGCACACTAGTCATGTGATGGCTGGCGCCGCTGTCGGCCAACCACATCCACGTTTCCCCATCGCGCTCGAACATGTGTCGAGCCTCGGAGAATGGCCTCGCAGGGGTGGCTGTCACGTCCATGACCGCCGGAAAAGCAACCGGGGAGTCCATTTGCGCAGAGTTACCTCCGGTGTTGTTGACGGGGCACTCGGACCTGCGATGGCCCTTCTTACCACAGCCATAGCAAACACCACGAAAAATTCTCGCTCCGCCTCTGCCATATGAGGTACGACGAGTAGTCGCAGCTCCTTGAAGAGATTTCAGTTGGTCTTGGAGCTCGGAGACTTGCCGCTTCAAAAGTTCAGTCGTTGAGTCATCATGAGACGCTGCAAAAGCCGTAGGCGTTGGGGGCTCCGTTGAATGTGATTGCGCACGACTCTCGATGCGCATGCCCTTTTGACGAAGATCACGCTTGACGGTATCCATGCTGAGGTCGTGTACGTCCCACGTGTCGGTGATGGAGTGGTATTCGCTGCGCAGGCCCTTCACCAAGTACATGATGATACGCCGGTCGTGGACGACGTCCCCAACTCGGGCAAGCTGTCGTTGCAGTCGAACTAACCGGTTCAGATATTGAATGCCGCTCTCGCCGTCCGCTTGCGGCGTCTCCAAGTCCTGCAATAGTTCCGTACACCGGTAAATACCATCGTCCTCATAATGATTGACTAACGCAGTCCATGCAGTGTGGCCGCAGGTCTTGTCATCCTCGCTAACATTCTCGATAATAGAAAGGTCGTCCTCCGGCAGCGCAAGAATCAATGTGGAGTACATGTCGACTTGTTGTTGAGAGGAAGCGGCACCATCCGACGACAAAGCCGGAGCCCACTTTTGCATCAAGCCAAATGCACGAAAACGTTTCTTCCACACGTCAAAATCTCGTCTCTCCCCACTGAACTTGGGTAGTTTCACGGAGTCCATATCAGGTACGTCGGATGCGCTCGCAAGAGCACCAGAAAATCAGGAAAACTGCCAACAAGAAAAGCACCAAGTACCGGTGAAGAGGCGGGCAACACGGCTCAGAAAAGGAGACGACAAAGGGCTGACCGAAGACGCAATTGTACTCCCGGAGTCTATACAGCCAAGGCAATCAGAAACGAGTCTCAGAAGGTCGGTCAAGTGACGTCGTACAGGAGTGCTAGTACAAGTCGCTACCAGCCGGGTATCGAAGTAAAGCTACAAACACAAGCAAGAGCCAGCCACTTTGTGAGCCAGCCGCACCTCACGTATCGTGCGACACCACAAAGGTCTACCACTCTTCGAGAAGCAAGCTCTAGGTTCCAGTCAAGACAAATGACTCCAACAACTAGCAGCTAGAGGGCCCATAACCTGTCAAAGTTGAGGGGGCAATAAGGAATGCTTACACTCGGTGAGTGACACTGCATGTCATCTCACCCTCAGCAAGTGCCTAGCACTTGCCTATCACAGGACACGCACTCACCTTGTGGTGAGCACACGCCAACATATATTCTGAGCCTTTAGATGATATCTAACGCTCAGCAACTTGCCACCATCAGCAACCTAATCCTCTCTATTGTTGATTGGCTTATCATCTCATAGTGCTGAGTCACAGCCGTACTATCACGATGCTACTTGACCAACATTGCTGTGTAGCAACTTGATTATCACACAAAACCATGTCTCGCAACATACCCGAACCCGGACCCCCTCCATGGACGCAACCCTTCATCACGTTCAATCACGACCCTATTCACCCCGACCTCGACATGCGCCTTACCGGCAAATTCGCCATTCACGCACACCCATCACTACACGACCACTATACTTTGCACTCCCGACGGCCGCGCGGTCACCACCCCCAATGGCGCCAGCGTCCGCCACCAATTTCAACTCTATCGCCCCGACCTCTCGCAACACTCGTTCGAAGAGGGGGTCTGCCATCTCCTCACTCGTCTAGGCTCCCGCTCAGAAACCCACTCACCCACACATGCTACCACCACCCGTAACATATAGGCCACTAGAGAGGACCTCCTCACAGCGCTCCGCCACACATTCCACATCCAGACATAACTATACTCAGACCCCCTCAACGAATCACTCCACTCTCACATCTACCACTCACTATACCCCGAAGACATAGTCTTCTTGTCAAGCGGCAGCAATGCCCTACACACATGGCAAGGCACCAACCTCGCCAACCCATAATACGACCACGAAAGCATGCGCCGCGCTATGGAACACGCAACCACCAGCGCCCACTCCACAGCCGCTCACACACCCAGCGCAACCATCCTCATACTCCCCCGATGGGAACACACACCATACCGCCACTCCAACTTCATTAACTCCCCATACACCCACCACCTCTACACCCTTCCCAGTGACGCAAACACCTTCCTACCCCCCGATCAACGCACATGCCACCCCACCCCTACCCCATTCGGCACATGCTGGATGGTCGACATCTACCTCGTCGCCAACCCCCTCGCACTCTCCACCCTACCCTTACACACATCCATGACTGCACTACACAACACACTCGAGTCTATCTACGACACGCACCTCCCCAACCCCGACATCACCATCCCACCTCCACACCTCATCGACACCTACTCACCACACACAGCATGCATATACCATCTCCCCCCCAACCCCTCACACCCCTTGACCTACCCCCTCCCGGAACGCATGAAACTAACATACTCCCCAACTAGAGGAAATTTTGCTTAGAAATGGCAGGACTTTGTATACACGGACGGCTCCAAAAAGGGAGGCTCCTCCCCCCTAGGAGCAGCCGCCACCCACCCCGCCTCGGACACCCGCATCAAAATTCTGGTGACCTCTACCCCTCCCTCCCACACTATAAATCGCGCTGAATTAGCAGGCATAGACATAGGCCTCCAAATAGGCCACACCCACCTCCTTACAGTCAGTGCGTGCTCCCTCCGTCTCATACAAGGCTACTTGAACTTCCCATCTCCTTACCGCCACAACATCCACCGCGACACACTCCTTTCCATCACACACACCCTCAAAACTCGCTGCAACGCAGGCATCCGCACACACCTCGGCAAAATTAAAGCACACAACCACTCACTAGGAAACGACATCGCAAACACACTAGCTAACCAAGCTGCAGACGGTCACCCACCCGACACAACATACACCACAGGTTCGGACGTGTCGATAGGCCATTGGACATGGCCATACACCCTCATTTCACAAAACCTAGGAGAACCCATACCCTACCTATACACAAACTTTAAAACTGACGCTCACACCCACAACACCAAACACACCCACACACCCCTCTCGCAAACATCCAAACACGGTGCCCTCCTCGCACGCGCCGCGGAGGACGGCGCTGAGTTCACTTTCCACAAAAAATACTCAACCCTCACAAATATCCAGTTCACACACAAGCAAGAATTCATGTGGGGAGTCCACAACACCCGCCTTCTCACACACAACCCCACCCTGCGCTGCCCCATGTGAGGCCAATTCACTAGCAACGGCCACATGGCCGGTAACTGCCCAACCATGTCTGCCCTAAGACATGACCGCCACAACATCGCGCAACAACTCCTACTCTCCCTAGTGGAACGACACAACGGAGGACGATGGTAGACCATCACTGAAAACTTCGGTAATAAACCAATCAAAACAATCACTTCCCCCACACCCACCCACGCCCCTCTTGGCTGCCATCCACCTCACCCCACCCACATGCCCACCCGCCTTGTTGCTGTTGACGAAGGTCTCTCGCCCGACTCCCTAATGAAATTGAAATTGAAATTGTTTATAACATGTACCGTATGCGCCGGTTTTTCACCAAAAAGCCGTATGCGCCGGCTGCTGTCTCTGGGCCCTCCCAACTATGCCATACAGGGAACTTACAAGTCAGGGCTAGACCGTGAACCACCTATGTCCAACCTCTCTAAGGGTGTTCGGGGGTTTTACTCCCCCCCGGGGAGGGTCTGATGCGGGGTGATGGTGGTGTGCATTCAGGGGCGTGCGAAGGGGCAATGTGCGGAGGCGCGGCGGGAGGTCGTGCGGGACTTGATGCGGTATATGAGTAGGTGGTGATGCAGCCATTGGACAGTATGCGTATGGAGTTGTGCAAGGATGCGAGACGTGTCGAGGCGTGCTTTGGAGACGAGTTTGTC
The DNA here is from genome assembly GCA_026401115.1 of Tetraselmis chui. Lineage (NCBI taxonomy): Eukaryota > Viridiplantae > Chlorophyta > Chlorodendrophyceae > Chlorodendrales > Chlorodendraceae > Tetraselmis > Tetraselmis chui. Next base: position 11,035 of record JAPMLY010001379.1, read on the forward strand.
AGGAGGGTCGGTGCGGGCGGTGAGTAGGGAGGTGAGACTCGTGATGGTGGAGGAGTGCGGTGTACCTGTGCGGCTCATGACGATGGGAAGGATGTCGACCACTGTGCCTGGCCAGTGGCTGCGGATGGCGTTTGCAAGGGGAGGGTATTTGGCACGTATGAGGTTAGATGTGTGGGAGTGGTTATTGTCTGTGCAGTACTTCCATTCCCCTATCTGAATTGTTTTATGGATGCGTAACGTCGGCGACCGTGTGAGTGACCCACGAATCGAGGTTTGGGGATGCGGATGAAGTCGGGTTTGTGTGCGGGGGGTCGTAGCGCGGGGGGGAGAATCTCAGGTGGGAGGACGGCGGGACACGAGGTTAGGGAATCGGGCGAGAGGCCTTCGTCAGCAACCACAAGGCGGGTGGGCATGTGGGTGGGGTGAGGTGGTTGGCAGTCAAATGGAGTGTGGGCAGGAGTGGGGGAAGCAAATGATTTTATGGGTTTGTTACCGAAATCTGCATTGATGGTTTCCAAGCGTCCTCCGTTGTGGCGCTGCAGTAGGGAGAGTAGGAGTTGTAGCGCGCTGTTGTGTCGGTCCTGTCTTAGGCCAGACATGGTGGGCAGTTACCGGCCATGTGGCCGTTTTTAGTGAATTGGCCACATAGGGGGCAGCGCAGGGTGGGGTTATGAGTAAGAAGGCGGGTGTTGTGGACTCCCCACATGAATTCTTGCTTGTGTGTGAATTGGACATTTGTGAGGGTTGAGTGTTTTTTGTGGAAAGAGAAATCGGCGCCGTCCTCCGCGGCGCGGGCAAGGAGGGCACCGTGTTTGGTTGTTTGCGAGAGGGGCGTGTGTGTGTGTTTGGTGTTGTAGGTGTGTGCGTCGGCTTTGAGGTTGGTGTATCTATAGGGTAATGGGTCCCCTAGGGTTTGTGGAATGCGGGTGTATGGCCAGGTCCAATGGCCTATCGAGACCTCTGAACCTGTGGTGTATGTAGTGTCGGGCGGGTGACCATCCGCTACTTGGTTGGCGAGGGTGTCTGCGAGGTCGTTACCTAGGGAGTGGTTGTGGGCTTTGATTTTGCCGAGGTGTGTACGGATGCCTGCGTCGCAGCGGGTTTTAAGGGTGTGTGTGATGGAGTGGAGCGTGTCGCGGTGGATGTTGTGTCTGTAAGCGGAAGGGCAGTTTAGGTATCCTTGTATGAGGCGGAGGGAGCACGCACTGTCTGTGAGGAGGTGGGTGCGGCCAAGCTGGAGGCCTATATCTATGCCATCTAGTTCAGCGCGGTTTATTGTGTGCGAGGGAGGGGTAGAGGTCACCAGGATTTTGATTTTGGTGTTTGAGGCGGGGTGGGTAGCTGCTGCTCCGAGGGGGGACGAGCCTCCTGCTCCGAGGGGGGACGAGCCTCCTTTTTTCGAGCCGTCTTTGTAGACAAACTCCTGCCAGGTCCAAGCAAGAGTGCCTCTAGTGGGGTGGTATGTTAGTTGCATGCGTTCCGGGAGGGGGTATGTGATGGGGTGAGTCGGGTCTGGGGGGAGGTGGTATATGCCTGCTGAGTGGGGTGAGTAGGTGTCGAGGAGGTGAGGAGGAGGGATGGTGATGTCGGGGTTTGGGAGGTGAGTGTCGTAGATAGATTCGACAGTGTTATGGAGTGCGGTCATGGCTGTGGGTGACGGTAGGGTGGAGAGTGCGAGGGGGTTGGCGACGAGGTATATGTCGACCATCCATCGTGTGCCGAATGGGGTAGGGGTGGGAGTGCCTGTGTGTTGGTCAGGGGGAAGGAAGGTGTTTGCGTCGTTGGGGAGGGTGTAAAGGTGGTGAGTGTAAGGGGAGTTGATGTACTTGGAGTGGCGGTAGGGTGTGTGTTCCCATCGGGGGAGTATGAGGATGGTTGCGCTGGGTGTGTGAGGGGCTGTGAGGTGTGCGCTGGTGATTGCGTGTTCCATGGAACGTCGCATGCATTCGTGGTCGTATTCTGGGTTGGCGAGGTTGGTGCCTTGCCATGTGTGTAGGGCATTGCTGCCACTAGATGAGAAGATTAAGTCTTCGGGGTAGAGGGAGTGGTAGGTGTGGGAGTGAAGGGATTTAGTGAGGGGGTCGGAGTATAGTTCTGTCTGGATGCGGAATGTGTGGCGGAGAGCTGTGAGGAGGTCTTCTCTGGTGGCTCATCTGTTACGGGTGGTGGTGGCGGGTGTGGGTGAGTGGATATCTGAGCAGGTGCCTAGGCGAGTGAGGAGGTGGTAGACCTTCTCTTCGAACGTATGTTGCGAGAGGTCTGGGCGAAAGAGTTGGTAGAGATGGCGGACGCGGGGGCCGTTGAGGGTGGTGACCGCGCGGCCGTCGGGAGTGCATAGTATGGATGTGTCGTGGAGTGATGGGTGTGCGTGGATGGCGAATTTACCGGTAGGGAGCATGTCGAGGTCGGGGTTGATGGGGTCGTGGTTGAATGTGATTAGGGGGTGTGACCATGGAGGGGGGCCTGGTTCTGGCAGAATGAGTGTCGTGGAGGGGACATAGCCGGAGTTGAATGCGGTGAGGGCGGTGGGGCCGGAGGGGGTCTCACTGATGGTGTCGTGAAGTTGCAGGCATGGGGCCCACTGGACCTCGTGGAGGCGGGTGAGGTCGTGTTGTTGGCCGCGAGCACACCACTCGCACTGCCATGTGGTGGGTCCTTGAGCGGGGCGGCATTGGGAATGTATGGCAGAGTACGGTCATGTGCAGCAGGTGGAGGTGGGTTCTGTGTGCAGTGGGTCATGACAGATGGAGCAGGCGGTGGGGGAGGGGGTGGGGAGGCATACCGATGTGGGGGTGGGGAGATGAGGCGGAAGCCGTCGTCGAGTTGGAGTTGGATGTCCCATACCGTGAGGTGTTCCGGGGCCCATTCAACCATGTATTGCGTTTGGCCGTATTCTGTGTCCTTGTGTTTGGAGATGATACGCGTTACGTCGCAGGGGGGGTAGTGGTGGTATGAGGGGGTGAGGTATTCTGTGTCTAAGTGCGTGGTGGGTGCGGTGGGGGTGGGGTGAGTGGTGCGTGAGGTGTAGATGCCGGATGAGAGGGTGGGGGGTGAGCGAGGGAGGTGTGGGGAGAGGAGGGGAATCCATGAGGGGTGTATAGTGGTGGGGGGGATGCTTGTTTGATAGTGAGGCGAGTGAGGTGGAGGCAGTTGTGGATAGTATCGAGGGGTTCGGTGACGATTGCGGCGAGGAGGCAGATGGGAACTGAGAGTGGGGTGGTGGACCCCGTGAGTGTGGTGTTGGATTTGCAGGATTTGAGGATGAAGGAGGATGAGGTGGCTCTGAGGAGGACTTGTGGCCACGTGGTGATGTTATTTTTCCAGAGGGGGGTGAGGCGGGGGAGGAGGGAGGCGTGTGTTTTGCGGGGAGAGAAGTCGCAGTAGGCTTGTTTATATGTGTGAGGGTCGGTGATGTGAGTGACTTTGTCCCGGAGTGAGGTGAGGAGGGCGTTATCCTGAGTGGTGAAGTGGGCGCGGATTGTGGAGGCGATAGGGTTGGTGAGGGAGAGTGGAGGGATGTTGTGGAATAGGGTGCCCGCATCTCGTTGAGCTCTGACATAGCACTTGAGTGTGGGTGGGGTGGAACAAGTTGACATGATGGATTCCGAGGGCCAGTGGGAGTACGTGGTGGATAAGGTGCGGATGTGTGCGGGGGCCATGTGGCCTCTGTAAACTGAGTTGTTCATGATTTTATGAAGGTGGCAAACTGTGAGTTGTGCTGCGTGGGCTTTGAGGGAGGGGAGGCCGTATCCTAGGTCGGAGGAATGGCGGTGGAGGTCGGTGCGGGGAAGGTTACGTACCGAGGAGACGGCGGAGCGGAGTGCGCGGCAGATTTGTCCTTCGAGAGTGTCGAGTTGGGAGTCGGTGAAGAGGCCGAGTTGGAGGGTGAAATGTTTTCCGATGAGGAGTCCACGGATGACCCTGACTCTGCGGGATTGTGTTAGTGGGGAGGTGGAAAGGGCGGTGATGAGGGATGCAGTGGTACATTTGAGTTCTTGCCAGTGCTTGGTGAAGTTGAGGGAGGTGTTCAGTTCTACCCCTAGGACTCTGTATGTGTCCTTGGGGCCAATGGAGGGGATGGGGGCCGGGGTGGAGTTTAGGGAGATGAACTGAGTTTGCAGGCGGGATGCGAGGAGGGTAGTGTTGGCGAGGGTGAGGGCGTTGCCTGTGCGCCAGAGGGCGCCGGTGATGCAGCATTTGCGGATGTTGACGGTCATGCCTGTGTAGGCGCTGAAGAGGGAGAGTTTCCTGAGCTGGACGGTCATGTTGGGGGTCGAGCCCGTGGCGAGGCTGAGGTCGTCAGCGAAGCCGTGTCCTGGGTATGTGGCTGTGGGTTCTGTGGGGTCGACGTTAGTGGCGTGGGGACCTGGGCGGTAGCCCCGGCTTCCCACCGTGAGCCATCGAAGGAAGGGTTCAAGGAAGAGGGTGAAGAGGAAGGGGGAGAGGGTGTCTCCCTGGAGGGTTCCGCGGTTAATGTCGATAGAAGGGGTGGGGCCATGTGGTGTAATGTAATCTATGGTTGAGACCCCGTAGAGGTGTTCGCAGGTGTGGACAAAGGTGGGGGGCATACCGAGTTGACGCATGTGTTTGAACATGATGCGGTGGTCCGCGGCGTTGAAGGCGCCTTTGAAATCCGCGTACATGACGTAGATGTCTTTGTTGTGGAGTTTCGCGTCCTCCATCGTCATAATGAGGGAGGAGAGGGCGTCGTGGATGCTGCGGTGTTGTCGGAATCCGTCATGTTGGTCGCTGAGAATGCCGTGGGTTTCGGCGTATTTTGAGCCTGCATCTTTGATGAGTGCTGTCCAAAGTTTAAGGAGGTTATTCATGAGGGCGATAGGGCGGTAGTTATCGAGGAGGGAGGGGTCGCCTTTTTTATGTAGCAGGCATGTTGTGCTGTGGCACCATTCAGGAGGGGTGTAGGATTTGTAGGCGAGGAGGGAGAGGAGAGAGAAGAGGGCGGAGCGGGTTGCCGGTGGTAGGAATTTGATGATTTCATTGGGGATACCGTCGGGGCCGGGGGCTTTGCCGGTGCCTAGGGAGTTGAGTGTTTTATCGAAAGTGTCGCGGGTAATCATGTCGGCAAGGGTGAGAGAGGGGTCACCGCGGGGTTCGATGGTGAAGTTGTCGGGGTTGTCGGGAAGTTCCCACGGGGGATGGGGCAGTTCGCGTGGGGTGGCGCGGCCGAGTTCGTTGGCGAAGTGAGAGTGGACCGCGTCAATGACGGCGGAGGGAGAGGTTGCGGTAGTTTCATCGGGTCTAGTAATGCGGTGGAGGGTGGAGGTGGCGCCGGCGGGGGGTAGGAGGCCGCTTTTAATTTTCAATCGGCGGTGGGAGAGTTTGGGGCAGGTGTCGTAGGCCGCATTGGCTAGAGTTTTATTTTCTTTAGCTTATCTATGGTGGTGGCTTGAAGGATTTGGCGTATGCGTGCTTGGCATTGTTGTTTGATGGCCTCAGTGGAGAGATATTCAGTCGAGTTTAAGAGGGCTTGGGCGAAGGGGAGGGGGCCGTTGTTCTTGCCGCATTTGCGGAGTTTGAGTATGTGAGTGCGTGTTTTCTTTGTAAGCCAATTAGGGTCAAGGGACGCTTGGGGTGGGCGGGGTTTTTTGGCGGGGAGGAGGGGCCAAACTGTGGCTGCGTGGTCCATGTGTTGGGAGAGGAGTGTAGTGAATTGTGAGGCAAGGGTGTCGAGGGTGTCTGGGGAGGCTGAGGTGTGTGAGGTGTTGAGAATTTATGCGTGGAGGGCGGCCGTTTGGTTGATGAGGTCGGGGGAGCCGGATTGGTACGCTTTTATGTGGTCGGGTGTGAGGGGAAGTCGAAAGTTGAGTTTGCGCGTCGTGTGATGTGTGTGGGGGTGGGTATGGGGAGGGGGGGGTGTGCCATGAGGGAGAAAGGGGCGGGAATGACGAGGTGGATTGCAGAGTGGTCACTGAAGTGGGAGGGGGAGGGGAATATCGAGCAAGAGGACGGTGGGAGGGAGAGAGGTGAAGGGGGCGTGGACAGCCAGTGGTCAAGGCATCCCCCGCTGCGGGGGAAGGTAGGGATGGGGTTGTGGAGGGGTTGGAGGTGGGATTTTAGGAGGGAGGTGAGGGCAGGGTGACCTGTACATGTGGTGGTGGTTGTTTGGAAGTCCCCTCCCCATAGGGTGCGGTGGTGCGGGTGGTCGTCAGCTAGGCGGAGGCCTCATGCTGCAACTTCGGCATAAAGGCGGGTTAGTTGGGGGGTGTAGAGCTGGGGCATGTAAGTACCTATAAGGAGGTAAGGGGTGCCTGAGTGGGGAACGATTTTTAGTCCGGCGATATGGGGGATGAGGTGGGGGGGCGGGGTTAGGACAGTGGCAGATTGGAATGAGGCTCTGCGGACCGCGAAGAGAACGCCTGCGCCTGCACAAGTGAGTAGCATGGTCGGAAGCTTTTGAGGTGGTATTGGGGGAGGGCTATATGCGGGATTTATGGGTGTCATGGTTGGTTTCGGTGAGGATAAGGACGTCCGGACGGTGTGAGGTGGAGAGGTGTTCAACATCCATAATGGAGGTGTGGAGGTCGCGGTTGTTGAGGTGGATGAGGTGTAGTGGTTGGGATGTGTGGTGTGGGAGGATGGGGGAGGGGAGGGAGGGGGTGGTGCTGGGGGGGTCGTCGGGGGGGCATTCGACGGGTGGAGGTTGGAAGGGAGGGGGGAGGAGAGGGGAGAGGGGGGGGAGAGGTTGTGGAGGGGTGGGGAGCTGAGGGGGGGAGGGTGGTGTGGGGGGGTGTAGGGCGTCGAGAAGGAGGGGGCGTCCCTGTGGGAGGGGGGTGGAGCGGAAGGTGTGGTTCCATAGGAGAGTGTGGAGGGAGTACACCGAGGACCGGGGGTCGAAGGGGGGGGGTTGTATGGTTGGTTCGGGGGGGCTGTCGCGATGAAGTAGGTGTGTAGGAGGGCATGGGTTCCGCACGACCATGCTCCGTCGGAATCGTGCTGGCGAGGTGAGTTGAGGGAGCGTAGGGTACCGACGGGAGGGGTGGGGGAGGAGTTCCAGTCTGAGAGAAGAGTGAGAGAGCGGGCGAGGAGGTCGGGCGGAGGAGGGTGATGAAGGGAGTCAATCCATGTGGCTGAGGTGTGGGTGAGGTGTAGGAGGCCGAAGTGGGAGTGTTGCCATGTGAGGACGAGAAGAGAGTGGTTAGGCGTCCCCGGACGGGGGGGGGGTGCCTCGGTTGGCGAGGTTAGTCCACTGGCTGGGGTATTGGGAGTTGTGGTGGTGATTATCGACTTCGTTGTTAGTGATAACTGTGTACGAGGCGGTGGGAGTGGAGTGGAGTTTGGTTATTGTGGTAGCGAGGCAGAATAGGTTAGAGAGGTCCTGATATTTTCCCCATTGGAAGGAGAGTACAGCACAGGTATCGAGACAGCCTATGGGGATGGGGAGGCCGTATTCAAGGTTTGGGTCGAATAGGTAGTTATGCAGTGCTATGCAGCAGGTGCGGGGGATAAAGTGGGCCGGGAGAGTTGAGTGAGTCGCGGTGTTACAGTGTGTCTGCGGATGTCGGGTTGAGGGGCGGGGAGTGAGGTGTGGGGTCTAACCTCGGGGTTGTCCTTAGGGGGACTAAAGATGACAATCGGCCGTGTCGGCCGGGGGTGACCTGTGGGGGCTGTTGGACCCGGGGGAGGGGTTGGTGGCTGTTGGGGTGCCGTTGATCTCCTCTAGGTCGTCCTCCAGCAGGTCGTCAGAGTCGCCGAGGTCTAATTCTTCTTCTCAAGGAGAGGAGGGGGGTAGGGGAAGGTGGGTGGGGTCAGCGGAGGGGAGGGGGGGCTTGTGTCGAGACCGGGGGAGGGTGTGGCACGGGGGTTTGGGGGGGGTGGTGAGGTCGTAGTGGTGTGTGAGGGAGGGGTGCGGGGGGGCGCGGGGTGGGGGGGGGTGGGGAGGTTTGCTTGCGGGAGGGGCGGGAGTGTTTGGTAATGCCCGCAGGGGGCGCGGGTTTGAGCGAGGGGTCCGTGGGGGGGCGTGGGCGGGGGGGGGGAGTCCGCCTGGTCGGGTGGTGTGGAGGAGGGAGGGAGGGCGGGGTGTAGGGGATGAGGATGAGGAGGGGAGAGGGTAGGTGGGGGGTTTGCTTGGGGGAGCGGGGAAGGGGAAGGGGGGAGGGGGTAGTGTGTGGTGGTGGGGGGGGGGGGGTGGGGAGGAAGAGGGGTCCATGGGCTCGGAAGAGTCCTCTGTGGGGATGGGGAGGGGGGAAGGGGTAATAGTGGGTGGGGGTGCTGTGGGGGGAGCTGAAGGGTTGGGTGAGGGGTTGATGTGAAAGGAGGAGGTGGAGGCGGGGTGGGAGGTGGTGGAGTGGTGGAGGGCCCAGGGATGGGAGGGAGTGCGGGTCGGGGTGGTGGAAGATATTTGGATGTCGGGGAGGGAGGAGCGGTCGAGGGGAAGGTCGTCGTCGTCTTGCATGTGGAAGTCGGAGGGCTCCAGGTGCCACTGGTTGGTGATGTGGTTGTCCGTGAGGTGGCGGGACCATTGGAGAAGGAGAGCGGGGGGATTGCGGTGGAGGGTGTAACGTTTTGTGAGTGTGAGGGGGGGCGGAGAAGGGGTGGTGGTGAAGATACGGTCCGTGAGACAGGCCCTACCAAAGGTGGAGTAATGGTGGGGAGTGATGGTGAGGGTGCAGGTTGACTAAATGCGTGCTCCTCTGTGGGTGTATGTGTGGGTGAGGGGAATGGTGACTGTGCCGTTAGTGGAGATGAGGATGCAATATATTTCGGTGTTGAGGGATATCAGTATGCTGGTGGTGATGGTGGGGGAGTTGGAGGGGTGTGAGCGAAAGTAGGAGCCATCAGGGAATTTCTTCATGGTTGTGTATTGAGAGAGGCTGAGGGGGTGTTGGGGGGGGGGCTGATGTGGGGGTGTGGTGGGTTATATATTCTGTGGCTGTTTGAGATAGGAGGGTGTATAGCCAGTGTGTGGGTGGGATGGTGCCGTCTGAGTTGATGCAAGGGAGGGAAAGGGAGTGGCGGGACTGGATGAGGACTATAGTGAGGCAGGTGTCAGCCCAGGACGAGCTTGGAACGTGGCATGTGACGGGGGTGTGTGGTGGTAATGGTGTGAAGGTGATGGTTGGGGGGTACGGGTTCATAGGGTGAATATGAAAATATGTGAAGGGATACATGGCCGGATTGTGAATGAATGGGGTTATGGGCAGGTGGAGGATATTTACCCAGAAGGAGGATGGGTCGGACTCGATCGGGGTGGGAGTGTCCAACGGCTGGAGGGCGTCCGCGAACTGGAGGATGAATTGAGCCGGCTCAGGTATGTCTTCGATTCTGCATTGGGGGTGGGTCGTGGGGGCTGATCCGGTAGAGGCGAGTGCGGTCGCGAGGTCGGAGGTGAGTAGGTCATGTAGTAGAGCGACCGATTCTTGGCCGGTGATACCGGGGAAGAGGGGGGAGCGGATTTCCACCCTTCGGCGTGACACTTCAGGAGCTGAGGCATCGCGTAGAAAGTGAATTTTCTGCTGTCTTAGCTTATTCAGGAGCGAAGGGGAGGAGGTTGCAGAGGGGGGGCACTGGACCGGCCGAACGGAATTCTCGCTGGCGTGAAGCGAGTTGGTACATGAGGCCTACCGCTATACATGAGGTGGGAAGAACCAGGCGAAGTTCTTGAAAGCACGTACGCAGGTCGTCGGGTAGGGGAGTGGTATCGTCGCATTTCGGTGCTGTGGGGTGGTGTGTGCGGGTGGTGTTCGCGGTCCATCGAGTGTGGTGGGCGAGTTCCCGTCCGATTATATTTTTGATGCGGTTGGGGAGATCGGTGAGGTCGTTGAGGCACTCGAGGAGCCATCGGCGGGCCATCGAGCAGGCCGACGTGATCGGATCGGGCTGGGTCGGATCCGGCAAGAAGACGCCGTGGATCCAGAAGCGAGCGAGGTGGGAGGGGGTGGTGGAGTACTGGCCTGTAAGGAGGAACGAGTCGACCATACGGGTGGAGAAGTCGTCGGCATGTCCCAATGCCATGGTTGACCGGGGGGGAGTCAGGACCAGGGGGGTCTGGAGTCCACGGCGGAGAGGGAGGGGGTCCAGAGCCGTGCCCAAAATCTGTTGGGAGTGGGTTAGTTGGGAGGCGGTGAGAAACGGGGTCACTGGGTGTCATGCGAGTTTGTTCCTGGGGTGGTAGAGGTCCGTGAAGCGGCCTTGCGGCGGGGGATCCCTCAAAAGCGCCTGCCTGTAGGTGGAGGGGGGGGGGGGGGTAGGGGTCGAAGACATAGCGATCGAGCAGGATTCCGAGTGGTGGAGATTAGTAGTGGAGTTGAGTGTGGATTTTCGAGTAGGTTTTTGAGAGCATTGCACGTGTTGGCTGCACGCGACCAGGCCCGATGGGACATGGGTTTGGTGGATGTTGGCGGCGGACAGGGACGTCCGGACGCTCGGAGGGGCGCGATGTGGCGCGCCGCCATCCGGGGAAGAGGTTTTTGTAAGCGATGTGTTTTTTTGGTGTGTCGCAGTATTGTGACTGGTACATTTGTGGATTTCGAAGTGGGTGGCGCGATAGCTGTCGGGGGAAAGAAATTCAAATCTCCGGAAGCTGCGCCTTTGAGTGTGTACCGTGTGTTGGTGCTACGGATCCACTGACCTGGGTGAGCTAGGCTCGAGTGGGGAGAGGTGGATGGTACCAGTAACTCTACGGCCCTGTCCACCAGTCTGTCGCTCGATGGGAGGCCATGCCCTGAGCGAAGACGATCGGCGTTGCTCATTCGAGCTACCGATCCATCCCCGGTATGTGGTTCAGTAGTACTTTAGTATTACTTTGGATCGTTTTATTGTCTTTAGTGACGGTAGGATACGTTTTTTCCGACTCCATAACCTCGTGCCCCGCCATCCTCCCCCCCGAGATTCTCCCCCCCGCGCTAAGACCCCCCGCGCACAAACCCATCTTTATCCGCCTCCTCGAGCCTCGATTCGTCGGTCACACAAACGGTCGCCGCCGATACTCATCAATTAAAAAGATTCAGATAGGAGAATGGAAATATTGCACGGACCACAACATCTCCCAAATAACCCACTTGATCCGTGCCAAATACACACCTCTCGCAAATGCCATCCACGGCCACTGGCCATGTACCGAAGAAGACATCCTCCCCATCGTCATGAGCCGTATGGGTACACCGCATTTATCCACCATCGCAAGTCTCACCTCTCTACTCACACTCCGCACAAACCCTCCGGACAAACTCATCTCCAAAACACGGCTCGACACGTCTCTCATCCTTGCACAACTCCACACGCACAGTGTCCAATGGCTACATCATCTCCTACTTGTATACCGCATCAAATCCCGCACGACCTCTCGCCGCACCTCCACACAATGCACCTACGCACGCCCCTAATTGCACGCAGCCATCACCCCGCATCGCACACTCCCCGGGGGGGAGTAAAACCCCCGAACACCCTTGGAGAGGTTGGATATATGTGGTTAACGGTTTGGCCCTGACTTGTAAGTTTCCTGTATGGCATAGTTGGGAGGGCCCAAAGACAGCAACCGGCGCATACGGTATATGTTGTCAACAATTTCAATTTCAATTTCAATTCTTGGGGAACCCTGTGCTAGCGCCCTTCACATTCCTATCATGTAGAGACCGTGCTCAGCCAAGCCCTCAGCACACTTGATAGACGCAAAGCCGGCATCGGCAATGACACATCGCCCAGATCCAAACCACGGCTTTACACAACGACTACACTTTGATAGGTTCTTCCCCCCTTCATCCACAAACTCTTTATTCGCCATGCGGTGCTTTCCCTCATACGGCTCTACAAATACAATACACCCTGTGTCACAATCTGCCGTGGTGTGGGACTCCCGCCCCCGGTTTGTTGGCTTGCGCCCCACAAACATCCATCCTGGCACACCCTCACCTTGGGTAGGAGCGTCCTTGTCTCGCTTGCCAGTCCACAAACCCATGGAGTCGTCCGCCGTCAAAAGCGGACCGGGAGAAAGCTGGATGGCAATCCGTCCTTTCCACGACTCGATAAACCGGCGCACATGGTCGAATGGGTCCGTGCTGTCCCCATAGGTGGGGAGCGCAAACGCCCGCATCATGCGGCAGAACCTTGCGTACGTGACGCCGTATTGCCCTAGGTCGGGCGCAGTGTGGAATGCACCCTTATACTTTTTATTGCCAAGAGGGAGCTTCATGTCCTCCTTTGGCCCTTTGGTGTGGCATATCAGTATCGCTATGTTGTAAGCGAAAAATTGCCACACCTCCCCATGGGTGACCTCCCATCATGCGCCGAACCTGAGCTCCAGCCCACGCCGAGTCATCTCCGTTGCGGTTGTCTCCAACAAATCCGTAGGAAAACTGCTCGAAAAAAAGTCAAGGGGGGACTTCTCGGTGTGGTTGTGGAGCTGGAAAGTAGCTAGGCGTTGGTGACCGTTGCAAAGAAATGGGTCGATGTTGCGGCCCTGCCGTTGTTTCCATACTTGGCTCCCTACGATAAGGCTCTCCGGGTCATTATCTTCCTCCGGCTCGGATTCGGAATCCGGCTCCGAGACGTCCTCACTCGTGTCACAGTGACCGACAATAATCTCACCCTGGACGGGTAGCGAGTCGGTTGCACGTCCACGACCACGGCCACGCCCTCGGCGTCTCCAACGAGCGGAAGCGCGGCCGCGCAATGACACGCCGCTACAACGACGGCGCCCTCGGCCACCGCAGCTCCCACGACCCCGACCTCGCTCCTCCGACTCGGACTCATGGTTGCTGCCGATGTCAAGGGAAACATTTTTGTCATGTGAGTCGTCGCTAGGGACATGTGGCGACGCGACGCCGGAATGATGACCGACTGGTGAGCCGGTGCTAATTGCCCCGGTTTTTCTTCCCGCGCACGTAAAAAGCGGCTCCTCCTCCGACTCCGGTTCTACCTCAGTAGGGCCGCTTGTGGCACCGTCCACCAAACTTTTTCGGTCCGGCTTCTTGTTTGAGGCTTAGACTACTCAACCCAGGCGGTTTGGGCTCTTCGGAGGGTCTCGCCGTTAAGTTCTATGTCCTCGAGTTGAACCTCCACCTCATCACCATCCTCCCATCGCACTAGTGCGGAAGCGTCCGTTACAGTGCTAACGAACCCCGTGAGTGTAGCGGTGGCCCAATGCTCACCGTAAGTGGACCTAGACCATCCATGGGCATTACCATCGTCGAAAAGGGCACCACTTCTACGCCCGGAACGCAGAACGGGTAAAGTTCGGCTCCCATGGCGAGTAGCTAAAAGTGACTATGCGCCCCGATCGGAGTGACTGAAAGCCCCCGACTAGCGCATGTTCCGATGCGCACTACTTCACTAAACTACCACCGACTTCAATAAAGTTTCTTGCACTGAATCGAGATGGCCTTGCAGATCATCTATTCGAGGGGGGGGCATAGCATCATGCCAAAAGATGCATATAAAAAAAGGGTTTTCTGTAAGGGGTCACATGTGACCCCTTGCAAAAATAGACAATATGGGGCTCTTTATTTTAGTACGTTGGACATGTATAAGGGTTGTCACCAGGTTCGAGTTAAAGAGCGCGATACATATGAGACAGCATTCCGAACTCATAACGGATTGTTCGAGTACTGCGTTCTACCCTTTGTACTCTGTAACGCCCCAGCTGGATTCCAAGCGATGATGAATCGAGTTTTAGCCCCGTATATTCCAAGCGAGTATATATAGACGACGTGTTGATCTACAATAACACGGCCGATGAACACCTCGAGCATATTCGACTCGTGCTACGAGAGTTGCAGCGACATCATTTGCATATCAAACTCTCTAAGTGTTCCTACGGACGATCGAGCGTCAACTTCCTGGGACATGTGGTGGAAGCTTGACATATCCGAATGGACCCTGGCAAAGTGGAAGCGGTACAAAATTGGCCCCGGCCGAGATCTATGACATAAGTACGAGGATTTTTTGAACTTGCTGGATATTACCGTAAGGTTGTCAACCAATTCGCAACCCTAGCAACCCCATTAACGGACCTGACCAAGAAGACACTGGAGTTGCGTTGGACTCCTCAAGCCCATGCACCATTCGAGCAAATTAATGACGCGATGGTACGTGCACCAATCTTCGTAATTCCTGACACTTTTCCTATAGCAATGTACTTTGTACACATATGCTTTTAGATTCGCAATGGGAGTTGTGATGTTACAAGACCAGGGTATTGGAGTACAACATGTTGCGTATCATGCTCGAAAGATGAACAAGCATGAGGTACACTATCTTAATGTCCACGAACCAGAGTTACTAGCAATGCGCGACGGTTACATCCTGACTTTGGGCTTCATGCGGAAATCAAAAGCGCTTACGACTCGGATATATACATGCTTACCCGGAAATCTTTGCATACCTAGCTTGTACGTCAATCGAATGGACTCTTGTACGCCTACGGGACAAGAGTGAATGTTCCGAACGTTTCGACATTGCGATCAAGAGTATTGTACGAACTACAAGACGCACCGACCGCGGGACATCCTTGTATTACTAGACTATTGGCAGCAGTGACCCGAACGTTATGGTGGCCTAACATGAAGCGGGCATTATAACACTACGTACGCAGCTATGTTACTTGCCAACGTAACAAGGCAGCGCGACACAAGCCCTATGATCTCCAATCGGACGAGTTACCGACCAGGCCCTTCGAATACGTATCGCTTGACATGATTACGGACCTTCCCGAGTGCGATGGGTATGATGTTGTGGTGGTATTCGTTTGTATGCTTACGAAACGGACGATTGTCGAGCCGATTACAAAAGCGACTACAACACAGCAATAGCGACAGTTATGTACTGCGGTGTATTCCGGCATTTTGGCCTACCACGGAAATTGATATCCGATCGAGATCCCCGGTTTATGAGCGACTTATGGCAAACCCTATTTAGGGTTGTTGGCACCAAACTTAATATTTCTACGAGCTACCATCCCCATACAGATGGCCAAACCGAACGATTGAATCAAACATGGGAGGAAGTCATATGTTGCAACGTGCACCCATTGCACGACGACTCGGCTAACACACCTTACCAAAGTGGAGTTTGCGATCAACGCATGGGTTTCTACGTCGACGACTACGTCTCCATTTAAGGCGACACTGGGATTCGAGCCGACATCTCCAACGACTCACGGCTACATTTGAAGACAACGAGCCCAACCGTACTTTACCGGAGCAAGTTAAGATTCTAGTTGAGATGCACAAGTTTGCCTAGGACTGCGTCATGACAGCCCAATCACATATGCAAGAATCTGCAAATCGGAACCGGTTTCCAGTACCTTTTACATTTGGCAACAAAGTTCAGCTCAAAGCGGCAAATGTACGATTTGTACAACAACATGTCCTAAACTACGCTACATTGGCCCACTTCTCATTACGGAGGAAGTTTCCCCGGTTGCGTTTCGGATTAAGCTACCCCATGGAGTACGGATTCATGATGTTGTACACACCAGTCTACTAGAAAAGTGGAATTCATACACAAAACATGCCGACAGTGCGCAACATATTCCGATTGTACACGTTGCGAAGCGATTTGAGGTCGACCGACTCCTCGACGTGGCCTTCAACTCCAACGGCACTTGACTTTTGTTCGAAGCTCGTTGGGCGGCACCTTTCAACGTACCTAGCGAGGACACTAGGGAGCCGATGCGAGGGGTTGACCACTTAAACACCTTTTTCCGAATTTCTTCGAAAGGATGTTTATCGAGAGGTTTCTTCGACCCCTTTCTTTGTCAGATTTCGCAACCGCTGGAACCCTCAAGATACCAAGACCCCGAGTGTTGCACAGCGAGAACGCTTGTGCTTTAGGAGGGGAGAGTGTCATATCCTAGCCCATTTATCTAAGTCCTAGTATCGGACATTATCCATTTCCTCTAAACAATACCTGTATCTTAGCGATATTCAGTGACTCTTTTATTGTCATCACGGCAGTACCATTGTATCACCGTATTTCCCCGGGCAATACACAGTTACTAGCATTATCTCTTCTAGCAGATAGTTCTTTTCTAGATAGTTCAATGAGTTCGCGCGATAAGGTCAGATAAAACGGTACAGACAATTTGTCATGTTGGTAATATAGATGTTTGAATTACAGGGCTGGAATTACGCATCAATAACATGCATTACCTCCGACGTTACATCTCCCCTAACGGTTCAAGCGCCCACGCGCGTACGGACAATAAAATGTCCGCACACTATATGACGCACCAACAATAACGAATGTGTGTCCATCTTCTGCCTTTTGCTAGAGCTATCGCGCACGCAAACGGCATCTTGGCTCTTGCTAGCCACGCAAGGTGTTGATCACTTGCGTGTCCTGCACGACGCACGAAAACACACTCCATGAGTTCAGATGGCAGACCGCCTGGTATTGCCTACCGACCTCTACCCGTTGCGCCTGGTCACGCGCCGGAATAGCAACCAGACCAGCTACAATTGCTGACATATATTGTACATCACTAAGCAGCCCATGTCGAAACTCTATCCATCGCGGCCGCGCCAACAAAATACACTACTTCAGCCATCCCCGCAGCCGATTTTGACAGAGGTGCGGGTGGACCTTACGAGCACGACGCTCTACCAAATGATAGTAAAGACACCCCTCTAGAGTACATCGACCCTAGAGAGTGGACAAACTTCGCGTCCCGTACGTTCCCGGAATGCCTACCCCCCTCCGGTACAATAAGCCCGTCCCCGTGGAACCCTCGCCACGACGAGGTCAACACTTTTTTTACTGATAACGCGCGAATCTCCTCCCGCGACAAGTATCGACACCTGCTATGCTATGTTGTATTTACGGCCGCCGCTAACTCGGCACTCGAAACTGCTATGGAAGCGATTCGCGCGGTCACCTCTATTCCCGACGAAACAGCCTACGCCTACTCACTCGTCGACGCGGCGCTACGTACACATAAAGCGGTGGCCTCGGAGGGGGAAACGCGACTCACCTACACCAGCCGCTTCAAGGCAAAGAAGATCCTCACCGGCGAAGAACGAGTCGCCGAGCGGCTTGTCTACACACGCTGCTTCGACACCATCGCCTCCGACCGTGGAGGCAACGTCGTCGACGGACTCTTGTCAGCCCTTAAGGACAAGCGACACGAAATCACATCACAGCAGCTGCAAAGGCGCAAGCACCTCCACAGTTCAAGGCCGAAAGCCTCGACTAGACAGACCGGACAAGCCGAACGACAAGCCGGACAAGCCGGACAAACACGAGGCCAAGCCTAAGGACCGCACGGGAGGCCGCCCCCTCCCCGCTACCGACAAGGTACACAAGAAGACCGAGGACGACAAGGAGGAGTGACGGGGCGACCCGCCGCGCCGATTCATGCACACCAGATTCAGACTATATACGTCATCGCGTGCGGTGACAATGGCAAGCATGGAAAGATATCAGCGCGAGCGGTCAAGTCTTGAGGTGGATCCGGGAGGGCGTTACTATTCCCTTCCTAGACAATCGAACCCCAACCCCGTTCAACCAAGGCGTATCCCTACTAGACGGTACCCCCGAGCAACTCACCTTCGTCGAGGCCGAACTCGCGCCCTTCGTGGAGACGGGAGCATGGGAGCCCACCATCTGCAGCAAATACGTATCCAAATTGTTCTTAGTCGCCAAGCCCGGCAACAATCAGTGGCGATTTGTGGTCGACCTACGACACATGAACATCTTTAGCGTCAAAAAGCGACTACGGATGGAGTTTATGCTAGGCGTTCGACATCTCACACGGAAGTGCGACTACATTTTTTTGTTCGACCTGAAGGACGGGTTCTACGCGATGGGCATCGTGCAAGAGCAGCGCGACTTCCTAACAATAAACGTGCGCGGCCATTTGTACCGGCTAGCTTGCCTACCGATGGGGTGGTCGCTCAGCCCTTACCACTTCTGCACTTTTACAGACACATTCGTACGACACCTCCGACAACCCGACCCCGTTGGGTTCACGATACAACGAGGGAGTGCTGTAAGTAATTCCTAATGCAGATTAGTTACAGAGAGCTAATGTATGCTCTGATAGAAGTCCTTATGTACAGGACATCGTCTAGAGTGTCTGAGCGCGATATCACAAACTAGCGTACAGACAGCTGACAGCGACAGCTGAAACACACTCTTGTCTCGACACCAGCCGCCACCCAAGGCTGGTCGTGTAGCGTACCTGTAACTATCACGTTACAGTATCTTCCTTATCGAACCGTGCATACCACGTCCAACAGGTTATGGAGCCCTCCACCTGAAGGTTACGCGAGACGACAATGCCTTTCGGCGTGCAACTTGGACACTCGCCCGAAGGCAAAGCCATTTTTTTTTTTCGAATAATCATACTTTACTCTGTATATTTATTACCACTTTCTCAAACTCTACTCTCCGGAACAGTCCCGCTACCACCTACTCTACTCTACGACACGCCGACCTAGCCAACCACACAAGCGCACTCGCTTGTGTGGACAGGGTGCATACATGTCCAAGCTGGAGTGGGGAAGGGGGGAGCATTGTGAGGGTGACCACTCATACACAGGGTGCACGACAGCATCAGCCGTAACATAGAGCAGCGGACATATACACCTGCCTGTTCTCGCCTCGGCTGTCACTGTGCCCCACACGGGGTGGAGGATACGAAAAAGGTGCATTGAGACACCCCGGGGCTACAGGCCGACGGGTCGGCGGGCATCAGGCCGTCTCTTTGTATACCGTCGTTAGGCACAGTTACCGCTAGTGGATTTTTTCCACTGTCCGGTTGGGTACTCGAACCCTTTTTACGATGGCGCCGAAAATCAAAGCCGGCACCTACCGCATCGGCCGCCGACTCGGCTGCCGACTCCGGCACGTGCGACACTCCGTTGCCCGACTCAGCCGGGGACAGCATTCGACTGGTGATGGAACAGCTACAGCTGCTCCACGCCAGAATGGACAACCAGGACCGGACACAGTCGGAGCTTCTCCGTCGGGACGCACTGCGCGATCACCCGGCACCTATCGACACGGCGCCGCCCCACCCTGCGCCCAACCAGTACCGGCCTGCTAGCGACCCCGTGCCTGCTCCGGTACTCGAGTATCCACTCCACAGCAGCGCCAGCCGCAGGCCCACGATCGACCCGGAGTTCGTTGCAATGACAGCGGACTGGGCCACCAACTTCGACGGTGACTCGTTTTCCCGGTCTTTTCGCATGGACGCCCCGCTTATGCCGAGGACGGGTGAATTCAAAGCCTGGAAGCGCGACTTTCTGTCGTTTCTTTCAATTAAGGGGGCTGCACTGATCCCTCAACTGGCTCTTTCCTCCTCTGGCGTGCCTCTGAATCCAGTCGCTCAGCGGTTCGCGCACGCGATGCTCGTTCAGTGCTGCCGACAGAACAAACCCGCTGCACATGCCATCGCGGGGGTCCCCGCGGGACGACTCGACTGCGGGACAGCCGCCTGGGAAGTATTGTGCGAGAGACTGGACGCGCAGTCCATTTCACGCACGCTGTCGCTCCTGGACCGCATGATGGTTCGTCAGGCCTCTGGTCAATCAGTCTCGGCATACGTCCACGCTGTGAAGCAGTGCTTCGATGAGCTGAAC
Source organism: Tetraselmis chui (assembly GCA_026401115.1). Taxonomy (NCBI): domain Eukaryota; kingdom Viridiplantae; phylum Chlorophyta; class Chlorodendrophyceae; order Chlorodendrales; family Chlorodendraceae; genus Tetraselmis; species Tetraselmis chui. The sequence goes on from JAPMLY010001379.1 coordinate 30,573, forward strand.
GAGTGTCTGCAGCTGAAAGATGGCTCTGCAGCCATTCACCCCCACGTCCTCGCTCTGGTCATGATTCGCGGTCTCTCAAACGTTGGGCAGTATGGCCAAGCCAAACAGTGTGTAATTAATGCTTTCGACACTGACTTCATTCTGTCAGCCGACAGAGTGATGGGGAGCATTATCCACCAGGCTCAGAATCTGGACGCAGATGTCTCCAACAAGGGCGACACTGCTGATTCCGGGACTCCGGTCAGTGCCTTCCTTGCGGATCGTAAACGGCAGGGTGGCCGTGGCGGTGGGGGATGGACCGCGGACAAAAAGAAGTCCAAGTTCGCGATGAAGTGCGGGGCCTGCGGAGACCCAAACCATGTCTGGTCGACCTGCAAAGCGCCGGACGCTGATGTCCTCCGCTGGACACTTGCCAAGCGCAAGCAGATTGCCGAAAGATACGCCGACCAGCCTCCCCCCACTGCACACCTCAGCGACCTTCCTGATGCCGAAGCGTCTGAGGGACATGTTCCCGCTGAGGACGCACTGGAGTACGACATGCAAGACGAGTATGACGACACTGAGGTCAGTACATCCTTTGCCTCAGTTGCATTCACGTCCGCTGCACCTCGTGTTGCAGACCTGTCTGATTACTGGGTCGTTGACTCTGCCTGCTCCGTCAACTTGACGTCATTTCGGTCGGATTTCTCGGAATTTCATCCTTCCTCCCGCCGCAGCACAGTCGGTGGCGTCGGTGTCACGGTCCAGGGCAGTGGAAAAGTCCGCATCCCCATTTGCCTGACCTCCGGTAGAACAGTCTTTCGGCTCGCTCATGCCATGTACACCCCTGACTTGTCCTCTCGGTCAGCGCAACGTATCAGTCGTCTCCTGAGTGTCAGCTGGATGCAGCAACACTCAGGGTGTGCGTTTTCTTTCCCTACAGACACTGACTCTGGCATTGTGCGTGTGACCACAGGAATGGGGATGCTAATCCCGTCGGGGAACGGACTGTACCTCCTCCCGAGGTCGCATGCCCGTGCGGGGATGTCCTCGCCCACCGTAGACAGTCGCAGCCAGAACTCTGTCGCACTTGCTGCTGAGTGCGACGCTGCTTTGTGGCACAGTAGAATGGGGCACCTGAACATGCAGAGCCTGCAGGCTCAGCATTCTCATAACACGGTGTCTGTACCTGTTATGCCTAGTTCTGTAAAAGATCTCGCCTGTGAGTCTTGCAATCTGAACAAAGCCACGTCTGCGCCAAAAAATCGCAAAGCATCTCAGAAACCAGCCGCCCCACTTCAACACATGTCGTGTGATCTGTGGGGTCCTGTCAGTGTACCCTCCCCTTACGGCCTGCGGTACTGCCTGCTGGTCATCGACCACCACACTAACTTCATGTGGGTGAGGTTCCTGAAGTCTAAAGATGAAACGTGCGCGAAACTGGAGACCATACTCCTGGACGCGCGGCACACTCATGCCCGTTATCACTCACACTCACACCTCCATGCATTTGCACCGTTTCTGAAATTCGACTCAGACTCGGTTTTCGAGGCCGCGAACACGCAGCTCATGTGCGCGAGATTGGGCGTCAGCACTCAATTCTCGGCGCCCTATGCACATCACATGCTTGGGAAAGCAGAACGCCCGTGGCGCACTCTACGTGACTGCGCGTCCTCAATGCTTCACGCCATGTCGGTGCCTAACAACATGTGGTCCTGCGCGATCAGCACTGTGGTCCACCTCCGTAACCGTACCTACAGTCGGGCTGTTGGCCCTTCTGGGGGGGTCCCTGTCACCATTCTCACCGGCGCAGTCCCTGACGCGTCGGTATTTCGCGTGTTCGGTTGTGCTGCATTTGCCAAGGTCCCTGATAACCTCAGACAGAAACTCGGCCTGAAAGCGTTCCGAGGTGTGCTGGTGGGGTACTCTCACAACTCACCAGGGTATCGTATCTACAACCCCGCGACCAGGCTCATCACCACGTCTGTTCACGTCAAGTTTGAAGAGACTGTGCCCGGGTTTGGGACATCCCACCCTGTCGCTTCGTCGATTGATGTGTGTGCAAACGCAGAGGACCTCCCCGTTTCCCCTGAAAGTCACCCACTCCCAGATCTGACCGTGGACACAGAAGATACAGTGTGTGTGGAGGAGGTCGATAGACCCACTCGCCCTCGCGGACCGCCTACCCGCTACGAGGAGTACGTTGCCCATGTCTCTACTATGCCGCGCGTGTGTGTCACTGACTCGTGTGAGCACGACCTGTCCGACCACATGGACGACATTTTTCCACTCCCTGACTTCTCCATGATGACAGCTCAGCCACGTCACAGGTACTCGGAAGGACCTGTGCGTGACGTCGCTATGGTGTCCGCAAGCGTCTGTGCTGAACCCACATCCTACAAGGATGCCTTGGCTAGTCCACAGTCCGCGGAATGGAAGACAGCCATGCAGGTGGAATTCAACTCTCTCACGTCCAACCAGACGTGGGATCTCGTACCCCTGCCCGTTGGACGCCGCGTGGTCAACAGCATGTGGGTCTACAAGGCTAAAACAGACGCATCTGGTGCCGTTTCCCGATACAAGGCGCGGTTTGTCGCAAAAGGCTGCAGCCAGCGCGAGGGGATTGACTACACGGAGACGTTCTCCCCCGTCATCAGACTAGCTAGCCTCCGCGTCTTCTTTAGTATTGCCGTTGCTCGTGACCTCGAGCTGGGCGGTCTCGACATCGACACGGCGTTTCTGTACGCACCCATCAAGGAGGATGTCTACATCAGACAGCCCCTGGGTTTCGATGACGGTACCACCAATGTCTGTCACCTCCGCCGGTGCATGTACGGCTTGAAGCAGTCCCCCAGGGAGTTTAACGAGCTACTTCGCGACTGGCTCGTCTCTCAAGGCTGGCGCCAGCTGATCTCTGATCCATGCATCTACATCTTTGAGGCCGACGGCGTTTTCGCCATGGTTGCCCTCTACGTGGATGACATTCCTGTGGCGTGCAACAACACCGCCTGGCGGGTGGCCTTCACCGCGCTGGTGCGATCCCGATTTGACATCAAGGATCAGGGTGACCTGTCCGACATCATCGGCATGCACATCACCAGGGACAGAGCGGCGCGCACCATCAGCCTCGATCAAGGCAAATACGTGCGCGAGCTGCTTGAAAAACATGACATGATGGACTGCAAACCCTCGTGTCTCCCGATGGACCCCGGTTTCTTGGCTGCACTCTCCAAGCAGACGGCTGTACCCCTCACAGGTGCGGACCGGGACGTCTACCCGAGCCTGCTCGGCAGTCTGCAGTACGCCGCTGTTTGCACTCGCCCGGACATTTCGACCGCGCTCAGCATTCTGGGCTCCGCGCAAGCGAACCCCACAGTGGCCCACATGCAAGCCCTTAAGAAAGTGCTGCGCTATCTTAAAGGGTCTTCAACCCTGAGCCTGACGTTGGGGGGGGGTGAGGACAACACTCTCCAACTTACAGGCTTTGCTGATGCAGACTGGGGCAATGACAGTGTGACACGCCGGTCACGATCGGGATTCGTATTTACACTGGGCAGAGGTGCAGTCAACTACAAGTCTAGAAAGCAGTCCTGCGTCGCACAGTCAACATGCGAGGCTGAGTACTACTCAGCAGCGGACGCGACTAAGGAGGCCATCCACATCCGACAGATGTTGTCGGAGATCTTCAGTCAACCTGTCAGCGGGACGACCACAATCTGGGAAGACAACCAGAGTTGCATCGCCTATTCGCAGAATGCACTGGTAAGCGAGAAGACCAAGCACATCGACCTGAAGTATCACTTCGTGAAGGACCACGTACAGTTGGGGACCGTCAAACTACGGTACCTACCCACTGGTGACATGGTCGCCGACATGCTGACCAAGCCACTACATGGACTTGCACTCGTGAAACACAGGAGCGCCATTCTGGGGACATCCGGACCCATGCATCGACACACTTTGTAGAGGGAATTCTGTAATCACTTCCATCTGGTCACAAGACACACCTTAGCTATCTTGAGGGGGAGTGTTGTAAGTAATTCCTAATGCAGATTAGTTACAGAGAGCTAATGTATGCTCTGATAGAAGTCCTTATGTACAGGACATCATCTAGAGTGTCTGAGCGCGATATCACAAACTAGCGTACAGACAGCTGACAGCGACAGCTGAAACACACTCTTGTCTCGACACCAGCCGCCACCCAAGGTTGGTCGTGTAGCGTACCTGTAACTATCACGTTACAGTATCTTCCTTATCGAACCGTGCATACCACGTCCAACAGGGAGGCCTACGCAGCCCGACGGCGATAGACCGAGCAAGCGCTTCCTACGACACACGCGGTGGCGCGGAGCAATTTTTTTACCTTACATCGACGACTTCCTCCCCTTCGCAGCCACCCGGGCTTTCGCTCTAGCGCTCCGTCAGCGCGTCGACCGCCTCCTCACCAGGCTTGGCCTTGTCCGCCACCCCTCCAAAGGTTTTTGGGAGCCGAAGCAATACGGCCACCACCTGGGCATCGACATCGACACAGCAACGTGTTACTTCTTCGCCCCAACAGCAAAGCTTCACAAGCTCGCCAAACAAGCCCGGCAACTACTGCGATGTGCTACACGAGCCAGTGAGTGGCTCCTTGTCAAGAAACTCCAATCATTCGCAGGTCAAGCGCAGTACCTTTTTCTCGCTATCCCGGCTGCAAGATTCTTCCTTCGCGAACTGCACTCCGTACTCGGCGACAAGTGGGGAGGCCGAGTCCGTCTCACCCCTCAGCTCCGTAGCGATCTACAGAGGTAGACACAAGTACCCAACCACGCAACTGGAAAGAATATCCACCGCCCGGTCGAGTCGGCATACATACAGTTCGGGGTATGGTTGGGTGCAGTACTTAACGGCAGACTCGAAGCACGCGGCCTCTAGGGACCAGAGGACTAACAAAAGCACATTACCAAGAAGGAACTGAAGGCCGTCCGTCTAGCCGTTCTAAGCTTCTTGCCACATCTCGATGACCGCAACATCCTCCTCCACGAAGACAACCAAGCGCTCTGCTACGTCATGGCCGGCGTGACTTAGCACAAGCCCTAAAACCCGCTCCCCGGAGATGATGAACGAATTACGCCGACTCTATCACCTGTTGGACCTGAACAACATACACATCAGACCCCGGTACATCCGTTCCGCGGCGAACACGTGGGCAAACAAGCTGAGCCGCCACCTCGACAACGACGATTGGCAGCTAGATCCCTCCGTGTTCCACGAAATGGACATTCAATTCGGCTTGGACACGATCGACCGGTTTGCGTCGGCTCTCAAGACGCTATTTCCCCGGTACAACGCAAACTGGCTCGACCAGTCGTACGAAGCATTGGACTCCCTTCACCTCGCCGATTCGTCATGTTGAGAAGAAAACAACTGGTGCAGCCCGCCATGGCCCATGATGCCCGACCTCGCCCAAAAGCTACAACAAAGCGGCGGAGCATCCACAGTGGTCGCCCCCCGTTGGCAAGGCAAAGCGTGGCACCAGGCACTTACCGAGTTGGCATGCCACGAGACGGTCTTGCCGGCCCGCGCGCACTTGTTCCGTCCCGGTCGACGGCACTGACGCGGTACAATCGGCAAGCCTCATTGGCCCGTCACAGTCTTCCACATTCCCTCCCAACATGGTTGTACCTCCGCCGGGGCCCAGTCAATGCTGCCCTGACCATGTTCAACACACGACAAATCAGGCCACTAGTCCAGACGTACCCCACCCGAGCAGCATAAGTACGCTACAAGATCGAGGTGGCCGGCTGCAACAACCCCTCGGCCGCTTCGATGCGCCCCTACATGCAACACCTAATGGGCAATGATAGCCTTGGAGCAAAAACCATATGCTTCCAGTTCTGCGAGGAACAAGGCCTACCACCGCTAGCCGTGACAGCCGCTACCATGGCCCGCTACATCGCACGGATCGGGGAACGTTGCACCATCAAGGCAACTAGTCTCCAACCTTACCTCTCAGCCGTGAGCGGTTTCTTCAAGGACCACGGCGCAGAACAGTCGCACATGGCGACTTAGTAGTAAAAGTCCGGCGGGGTCTCGTAGCGTCCCAAGTTTCCCTCTAGCCCAGCCGCACACAGTATTTGCCAGCCCGGATTCATGTGTCATCGCTACGCCTCGTCAAGGACCTCCGCACGCGGCTGACAAAAACTTGGACTCAAGCCCAGTCGGACCTCATTCTACTACTTAGAGCGTGTCTAGCGACGGTGCTCCTATCCATATTTTTTGGTCGCGGGGGAGCGGGAGTTGAGTGCCGGTCTGGAGACATGTTGGAGACAGGCGGTGGGCCATTAGTCTACACGAACCTCCGACAAATTGGACGGCGGACACCCCGACAACATAGCTACAACGGGTACTTCGTGCAGTACACAAAAAGCTTCAGGACGGTTTCGCGTGGACTTCGCAATTGAAATTGAAATGAAATTGAAATTGAAATTGTTTACAACATGTGCCGGCAAACAGTACCCACTGTTGTCTCTCGGGCCACTCTACTTTGCCTTTCGGGACTTATTAGCAAGTTGATCCTGGGTCTCTTCGACCAGGTACACCTATCGACACAGCTAGCTTCACTGTGTATCGACATTCCTCGGGAGTAAAAAAATTTTAAGCAACCGCTGTAATTGCCATAGTCCTCCCGCCTAAGTAGTAACAGCGTAATAATTTTGTAATCAAGAAAAAACATATCTAAAAATAAATCCACTTGTCTAGAAATGCAAAACTAAACTGCTGCTCGACCTTCGCGATGCCCTGTCCGCTCCCACCGAACCGGGTGCCGACCGGCCTCGTTCGGGAGGGACGCCGGGCCAGCCTAATCTAGCGCCCGCGTGACTTCGGTCTTGCCGAAGATAGGAGGGGAAAGGCTGGCAAGAAACCCCTCCTCGCGTGGTCGCTCGTCGATCCCGCCGCCCCATCCCGTAAGCCCCGCCAAGGTCGCCGCCGCATCCGCCGACGCGACGGTCTTCCTTGTCGAGGTCCCCCGTCACCTCTAGGGCAGGTGGCGGGGACCGAGACACACAAACACAGAAAAAATGGGCGCTCTTGCCTCCGCACATGAATTTTCCCCGCTCAATTCCCCGGCTTTTTCTCTGTTTGGTACCCGGGTACCTGTCAAGCAGTCCGCCCTGCGTCCGTACCCTCCCCCCTCTGATCGCTCGTCCACCTAGCAGACTTTGTTGAAACATGGGCCTCCGCGCTCACCCGCCCCCCCCCGAGGGGTCTCGTCTATCCGGTAGTGGGTATCGAGAAGGGGGGGGGGGGGGGGGGGGGGGGGGGGGGGGGGGGGTAAGGTCACCATAGCCGGATCCGTCGGGCCGCGGGTGCACGGAAATTAATCAAAAACCCTCCGTACGGGGTTTTCAGGCGGCGCCGACCCGGAGGGTCGTCGTCGCCGGATCTTGACGCTCCTTCCGTCGCGACTATCCTCCTTGCCGCCCAAGCTTACTCCTCCCCCCGGGAGATGTATCATGTCGGCGTGGCGGCTCGCTAGTGAGCATCCTACCCTGGTGCTGCTCCCCAAATAGCTCGATGCCGGGTACGGACATTAGTTTAATTTCCAAAAAGCCCTCCGTACATGGCTTTCCGGCGGCGGCTGATCCTAAGGATCGCCGCCGCCTCATATAGCCGCTCCTCCGCATGCGACCGGCCACCAACATGTGCCATGTCTTCCCTCACCCCGTGGGAAATGTCGACTGGCACATGGCTGGTCGGCGTCTAGCGAGCGCCCTTTCCTTGCGCTGCTTCCCGGCTGGCCACCACCAGCTCCAACACCCGCCTCCCACCGCTGATCCGGCCGTACCCTCCTCGCCATCAAACGTGTGAGGTGCTACTTTGGTTAGGCTAAGTTGGCAACCTTAGATTAATAGTAGAACCTAATCTCTGGATCTAATTATACAGCGTAGAGAGAATTAATAAGATTGTCTTAGGAACATGGTTTCTTACAATCTGGGTGTGGCGTAAATCTGGTTTGTACCGGTCTCTTCCTCTCTACCCCTAAGTCCCCGTCTTAAATATACTGATATACACCTCATGTGTTCTAGAAACAGCCTTAGAACCTGAAGCTTGTGCTGTCTGCTAACTAAACCAAATTACTACTAGTGATACAGATTATCTGAGATTATCTGTACCGTCTATCTAACCTTATCGCACAAGCTCTTAGAACTATCTTGAAACGAACTATCTAGAAGAGATGCTGCTAGTAACTCTGTACTATCGAGGGAAAATACGGTGATATAGTTGTACTGCCGTGATGACAATAATAGAGTCACTGAATATCGCTAAGATACAGGTACCATTTAGAGGAAATAAATAATGTCAGATACTAGCACTTAAGTAAATGGCGAGGATATGACACTCTCCCCTCCTTAAGCACCAGCGTCCTCGTTGTGCAGTACTCAGGGTCTTGGCTTCTTCGGGGTTCTTGCAGGCCAGCGATTGCGAAATCTGACAAAGTCAGGGGTGCCAGAAAATTCTCGATAAACATCCGTTCGAAGAAATTCGGATGGTTGACTCCTCGCATGGATTCCCAAGTGTCCTCGCTAGGTACGTTGAACGGTGCTGCCCAGCGGACCTTAAACAAAAGTCCCGTGCCGTTGGAGTTAAAAGCCACGTCGAGTATTTGGTCGACTTCAAATCGCTTCGCACCGTGCACAATCGGAATTGGCTGCGCACTGTTGGCATGTTATGCTTCGGAATTCCATTTCTCCAGTAGATTGGCGTGTACAACATCGTGAATCCGTACTCTAGGGGGTAGCTTAATCCGAAATGCAACCGGGGAAACTTCCTCCGTAATGAGAAACGGTCCAATGTAGCGGTCGCGTAGTTTAGAACATGGCTGTTGTACAAACCGTAGATTTGTCGCCTTGAGCTTAACTTTGTCACCAACTGTAAAAGGTACTGGTAACCGGTGCCGATTTGCAGCATCTTGCATGTGTGCCTAGGCTGCTTTGACGCAGTCGTGGGCAAATCTGTGCGTCTCGACCATAATCTTTACTTGCTCCGGTAAAGTACGGCTAGGCTCGTTATCTTCAAATGTAGCCGTCGTTGGAGATGTTGGCTCGAATCCCAGCGTCGCCTTAAATGGAGACATAGTCGTTGACGTAGAAACCGCTGCGTTGATCGCGAACTCCACGTTGGTAAGGTGTTGAACCCAGTCGTCGTGCAAGGGGTGCACATAGCATCGTATGACTTGCTCCCATGTCTGGTTTACTCGTTCAGTTTGGCAATCTGTCTGGGGATGATAGCTCATAGAAATATTAAGCTTGGTGCCAACAGCCCTAAATAGGGTTTGCCAGAAGTCGCTCATAAACCGGGGATCTCGATCGGATATTAATTTCCGTAGTAAGCCAAAATGCCGAAAAACAGCGCGGTGCATAAGTTTTGCTAATTGTTCCGTTGTAATCGCATTCGTAATTGGCTCGACAATCGTCCGTTTCGTAAGCATACAAACGAATACCACCACAACATCATACCCATCGCACTCAGGAAGGTCCGTAATCAGGTCAAGCGATACGTGCTCAAAGGGCATGGTCGGTACCTCATGCGATTGAAGGAGTCCATAAGGCTTGTGTCGCGCTGCCTTGTTGCGTTGACATGTAACACAGTTGCGTACATAGTGTTGTAGTGTCCGCTTCATGTTAGGCCACCAAAACGTCCGGGTCACTGCTCCCAATAGTCGAATAATACCAGGATTTCCCGCGGTCGGTGCGTCGTGTAGTTAGTACAGTACTCTTGATCGCAATGTAGAGACGTTCGGCACATACATTCTTGTCCCGTAGGCGTACAAGATAAGGCTAGGGATCAAGTGGATTTTGTCGATGTTGATGGTAATGATATATTGAAACGTCGATGTTGATGGTATTGATATCTTGGATTGTCGATATTGATAGTGTTGATAGTTTCGGATGCTAACATCGATGGCAATTTAAGCCGATATTATCGCCGATGCATCGATATTTGGGACGATATCTCGATACATCGGGCTTAGATAATCAATATTTTCCAATTGTCTTGATACTTGATGGCAGTGATAGTAGTACTACTGCCATCGTGTCGATGTCGATGTCGCAACCTATCACATCGATGGCACTATCACCAGGTGATGATGGTACTATCGACGATGCATATATGGCTGATCCCTAGCCTTAGTACAAGAGTCTATTAGATTGACGTACCAGCCAGGCTGGCAGAGATTTCCGGGTAAGCGGGTATTTATCCGAGTCATAAGCGTTTTTTATTTCCGCATGAAGTCCAGAGTCATGATGTAACCGGGATTCCAGGGAAAAAATCTGCGCGTGTAACTCGCATTCTGCTTCGTCGTTGGTCCAATCGCGTAGCAATTGCAGCTTCTGTAATGAGTCCTTCAGATTTTGTCGGCGAGACAGAGCATCCGCATGGTTGACTGCTCCCTTCTTGTACACGATGTCTATTCGTCGTTGATAAGGTGCTAAAACTTGAAGCCATCGCACCTGTCGAGTAGACAAATCGCGCTGCCGAAAGAAGTGTCGCAATGTGTCGTGGTCCGTAACTAATGTAAATCCCGCCGCGGCATCTAAGTAGCAACGGAATTTCAGTAGAGCGTCGCGAACTCCCAGTAGCTCTTGTTCGTGGAAAGGGTAGTGTACCTCATGCTTGTTCATCTTTCGAGCATGGTACGCAACATGTTGTAATCCAATACCTTGGTCTTGTAACAGCACAGCTCCTACTGCAAATCTAGAGGCATCTGTGTACAATGTGTACCTTGCATTAGGAGAAGTGTCAGGTATTACCAGGACTAGTGCACGTACCATCGCGCCTTTAATTTGCTCGAATGTTGATTCGGCTTGAGGGGTCCAGCGAAATTCCGGTGTCTTCTTGGTCGGATCCGTTAATGGGGTTGCTAGGGTTGCGAATTGGTTGATAAACCTCCGGTAATATCCAGCAAGTCCCAGAAATCCACGTACTTCAGTCACAGATTTCGGCCGGGGCCAGTTTTGTACTGCCTCCACCTTGTCGGGGTCCATTCGGATATGTCCAGCTTCCACCACATGCCCAAGAAAATTGACGCTCGATCGTCCGAAGTAACACTCAGAGAGTTTGATATGCAAATGATGTCGCTGAAGCTCTCGTAACACGAGTCGAACATGCTCGAGGTGTTCGTCGGCCGTCTTACTGTAGATCAACACGTCGTCCAAATATACCACGCAGAATTTGCCAAGATACGGGGCCAAAACTCGATTCATCATCGCTTGGAATCTAGATGGGGCGTTACAAAGTCCAAAGGGTAGAACGCAGTACTCGAATAATCCGTAATGAGTTCGGAATGCTGTCTTATGTATGTCGCGCTCCTTAACTCGAACTTGATGATAGCCTTTATACATGTCTAGCGTGCTGAAATAGTGAGCCCCATATAGCGAGTCGAGTAATTCATCAATCCGGGGTAACGATGTTCAGTCTTTCCTCGTAAGGTCATTGAGTTTCCGATAGTCTACGCACATACGCATGGTACCATCCTTCTTGCGTACAAATAAAGTCGGGTCACCGTACGGAGATTTAGACGGACGAATCCAGCCTTTAGCGAGTAAGTCTTGTAATTGTACCTGAACCTCCCGGAGTTCTGTTGGTGACATACGGTACGTTCGCTCCTTAGGTGGTTCATCGCACTCCAAATTAATTTCAAAGTCGCACTCGCGAGTTGGCGGTAGACCGTCAGGCTCCTTGATGATGTCCGTAAACTCATTCAGGGAATCTCGTAACGAAGTCGTCCACTCAGGTTGTTGATCAGTATTGATGTCGTCGACCGCGTCTTGTACTTCTCGTAGTCCAATCACGAAGAGGTCTGCTGGTTGTTGCCTAAGCAGCTTTGCCATCGCATCCGCCTCCAAGTGATGTACTGCCACATGTACGGTGTACTCGTCGCCAGATACCATAGCTTCGCCAGTTTTTCGGTCGCGAATCGTTTTAGTAGACCAATCTATATCCGGGTTGACGGCTTGTAACCAAGGTTGACCGAGGATGATGTCGAATTTATCCAATTCTGTCATAATTGCGTCCAGACGTATATCGAGGCTCCCTACTCTAAGCACTTCATTCCGTAGTCGCAGGCGAGTCGTAGTTGTCCTACCATCTGCCAATTTTATCCGGTATTTCTCTCCAATAACCGTCGGAATGTGATGCTCCCGTACCCACTCCGCCTTGCAGAAATTTTCCGAAGCGCCAGAGTCAACCAAAATACGGCATCGATGTCCGCGTACGGTGCCTCCCAACACAAACAGACTTGTTCCAGACTGGGTTGTGGATACACGCAGCGTCGTAGGAACATTGTCTTCTAGTCGGACGTTCTTGTTCATCCACCCGTCGATCGGTTTCCCAAAAGTCTCGTAACGAAGAGGGAATTGCTGATCTTCACGAACTAGATAACCCGTACGCCGTGCCGAAATTAATTCCTTCCACGTAGCCCATACTGCCCGAGAAGTTGACGTAGCGTCCGGTATCGATCCGGGTCGAACGCGAGCGATATACACGTAGCACTTATTCTGTCCGGAAGACTCCGTCCCTAAAAGGCGTAAATTTGTTTCGCTCACCTTAAATCCATGTGTCTCCGTAAGAGCTCGCACTGCTGTGCATTCCGGGGTCGCTTCTTCAATCTCTTGTTTGCCACCAGGAAACCAGACCATGTCAATGTCCTCTTTCCCTAGTAACACTCGTCGGCCATCAGTAACAAGAGTCGTCGAGTGAGTCTAATTAGTCTTCGGAGGATTCTATAGGTTCTGAGGCAGAAATCGAACTCGATCGGTGTCGTCGACGTAGACTTGCGTCATCCATCTTGTCGGTCCAACATCTTGCCTTCTTCCTTCTACTATTCCGTCATTCGTAGGGCAGGTAAACACATTTTTTGTCGCCGCCAGCTCGTCGACAAGTCGGAAATTTCGCAGCAGCTTGAACCATGGTTTTGCCCTCCATTTTGAAACCACTATAACCGCTCTCAGGTGGGGATGAAGCAGTTTACTCCGCAAATAATGGCCCCAAAAATCTTCTAATTCATTAAATGGCGCATTTAGCCAAATTCTCCGGTACTTTTGTAAATCTCTCTCCTGAAATGGGCGCGCCGGACAGCAAAAATCCTCCGCCACTTGAGAATTAAGGCCGTCATTATCGCTAGCTCCATCTAAGTCGAAAGGTCCGTAGGTATGAGAGTACGTCAGGAAATACTCCCTATTCATCATCCAGTCGCTAAAGTCCTTGCTCCTTAAGATTGGCCTCAATGTCGTTTGAGGTAACTGGTTTCGTACTTCGTCTGTTCTGGTCTCTTCTTGTGTCGCTGTAGGAGACGAAACCTCATCCTGCAGCTTGCCGCGAGCTGCCGACTCAGGTCTCACTTTCCCGGCCGGGATTTCTTCGTTCTGTCGTTCTTCTTGTTCTTTATGTCTGGGCAGTCGACAGCGATGTGTCCCTTCTTGTGGCAAATGAAGCACTTGCCCTCCTTCTTAAATCTGTCGACCTCCTCTTGAGTGAGGCGTCTAATCTCGTACAGCTCCCGCGGCTTTTCTTCGGTCGCGCCATGCGAATCTTCCTCCGACTCACTGTCGTTCTCCTCCGCCGCCTCTGAAAAGTCGCTGTCTTCTTCGATGGCGTTCAGTCGGCATGTCGAGCGTTGGGTCGTCTCAATCTTGGTCTCCGCTGCCTCCGCTCGCAGAGCTGCTTGAATCGCCTCGTGTAGGGTCTTAGGGTTTTTCAGGGCAACCTCCTTATGAATCGAGGGTCTCAAACCGCGTTGGAAATCATGTACGTTATCTTCTTCGTGACGGTGAGGAAGCTCCAATAATTGTTCTCGAAAATAGTTCGCATACTTCAGGACCGTGGTTTTCTGTCGCGCTTTGTCCAAATTCAATCTCGCTTGTTCCGCCGGTGTTCTTCCGCAGAATTCCTGAATTAAGGATTTCTCCATCTCAGAAACTCCGGAAAATTCTCCACCGACTTCATCTCCAGTCTGCGCAACTTGGGAGTACCACCACTTCGATAGTGGTCCTTCCAGAAAGCTAGATACCCAGTACACTCCTCTTTGCTCTTCAGGGTTAACGATGTGATACCGTAGATACCCTCGTGCATGTCGGAACCAGTTTCTCAGCTCGTCGATGTTAGTCGTAGCGATGCTCTTGATCTTGGGTGGTTTGACATCGTTCGGCATCATGCTTGGCATCTCTCGCGTCCTCTCCGATCTCAATTGTTCTCCTCGAAGAAAATTCTCCGTTTCTCGGCTTCTGTTCACCCGTCCTTCAAAATGTCTGAAACCGTTGTCGACGTGGTCACGCAGTTGAGATAGCTCAGTCGAAAAAGTTTCAACTCGGTTACTTAGTCGTTGTAGCATCTCGGTGACGTGTACCGACATAGGCTCCATCGTGGGACTCGATCCTTCTCGCACTGTCTCTCTTCTACCATCTGTCGACGTCGGCTGTGTCGGCCCTGAAGGCGCCCCCTCTGGTCGACCATCAACTTCCTCTGGTAGTCTCTCTTCTGCTCGGCTAGATATCTTCGTCTCGTCTAAGGTGTTTTGAGGCTCCGAAACCACGTGTGAGGTGCTACTTTGGTTAGGCTAAGTTGGCATCCTTAGACTAATAGTAGAACCTAATCTCTGGATCTAATTATACAGCGTAGAGAAAATTAATAAGATTGTCTTAGGAACATGGTTTCTTACAATCTGGGTGTGGCGTGATTCTATTATGTACCGGTCTCTTCCTCTCTACCAGTAAGTCCCCGTCTTAAATATCCCCACCTCATGTGTTCTAGAAACAACCTTAGAACATGTAGCTTGTCCTGTCTGCTAGCTAAACCAAACTATTACTAGTGATACAGATTATCTGAGATTATCTGTACCGTCTATCTAACCTTATCGCACACGCTCTTTGAACTATCTAGAAACGAACTATCTAGAAGAGATACTGCTAGTAACTCAGTATTGTCGAGGGAAAATACGGCGATACAGTTGTACTGCCGTGATGAAAATAAAAGAGTCACTGAATATCGCTAAGATAGAGGAAATAAATAATGTCAGATACTAGCACTTAACTAAATGGCTAGGATATGACAAAACGCTCCTGAAGTACAGGTCCCACCCCCTGGAGGTAGGACTATTCTTAGTAGTATTTGTATGCGAAAAAACATATCGGACGGGCCGAGCGGGAGATCTTGGCGCCGGTATCGCTGTTGTGAGATCCCCACGGTGGGCACGATAATGGACACATCCGTACGTTGTACTCCGGGGGAGTCTTGGCCCTACTATCTCGCCAATAGTGGATGTGCTGCGGGAGCCCGTTGCTCGGGCAGTACGGGGGTATATATAT
The DNA here is from genome assembly GCA_026401115.1 of Tetraselmis chui. Lineage (NCBI taxonomy): Eukaryota > Viridiplantae > Chlorophyta > Chlorodendrophyceae > Chlorodendrales > Chlorodendraceae > Tetraselmis > Tetraselmis chui. The sequence goes on from JAPMLY010001379.1 coordinate 45,899, forward strand.
GAGATATATCCCCATTGGGTACCGACTTTTAGGCGCGGTACTTGGTTACGACGTACGGCTCCGGACACGGAGGTGCCGGGTTCGATCCCCGGTGATGGCATTTCAGTGTAACCCTTTCATTCTTTATTGCCCCCTCAACTTTCACAGGTTATGGGCCCTCCGCGTATGACGCGGGTTTGTAGGGTTTGACCGGAGTTGATCGGATGGTGTCCATTAGGGGGAGTGTTGTGAGATCCCCACGGTGGGCACGATAATGGACACATCCGTACGTTGTACTCCGGGGGAGTCTTGGCCCTACTATCTCGCCAATAGTGGATGTGCTGCGGGAGCCCGTTGCTCGGGCAGTACGGGGGTATATATATGAGATATATCCCCATTGGGCGCCCGCCGGCGGCGCAGCGGCGGCGGCCCCGGAGGGGGGTGCGCTCGCAGGCCCGTCGGCATCCCCTCACCTCCCCGTGGTGGGCGCTGGAAACCCCGTAGCCGTGCCACGCCTGGCACGGTAGGGGGCTAAGAGGGCCGACAGCTCGATCCGTGGGATCAGCAGCTGTCGGGAAAGCCCTGTACAGAGGGCTTTTGAATAAATAATTTCTGTGCACTACCGGCGCCAAGATCTCCCGCTCGGCCCGTCCGATATGTTTTTTCGCTAACAGATACCCCTAGATACATGCTTACTTTTTAGGAGTGGGGCATGTACAACGGCGGCGTTTGATGGCGAGGAGGGTACGGCCGGATCAGCGGTGGGAGGCGGGTGTTGGAGCTGGTGGTGGCCAGCCGGGAAGCAGCGCCAGGAAAGGGCGCTCGCTAGCTGTCGACCAGCCATGTGCCGGTCGAACCTTACCGAGGGGTGAGGCAAGACATGACACAGGACGGTGGCGAGTCGCAGACGGAGGAGCGGCTACAGGAGGCGGCGGCGATCCTCAGGATCAGCCGCCGCCGGAAAGCCATGTACGGAGGGCTTTTTTGGATACTAAAAATATTGTCCGTACCCGGCGTCGAGCTAGTTGGGGAGCAGCACCACCGTACTAGCGCGTCGCTACGTCGTCCAGCGTCATCTCCCGGGGGGAGGAGTAAGCTGGGACGGCCAGGAGGACAGTCGCGTTGGGAGGAGCGACACGATCTGGCGGCGACGACCTTTTGGGTCGGCGCCGCCGAAAAAACCCGGCGCGGAGGGTTTTGTTTAATTCCGGGCGCCCGCGGCCCGCCGGATCCGGCTACGGTGACTTGCCCCCCCCCCCCCTCTTCGACACCCACTACCCCGACAGACCTCACTACTCATATGGGTCCTTGAGCGTGGGCCCGGGTGAGCGCGGAGGCCCCCGCTCAAGAAAAGGCTGCTCGGTGGACGCGCGATCAGAGGGGGGAGGGTACGGCCACAGGCCGGAAAACCGACAGGTACCCGGGTACCATACAGAGAAAAAACCGGGGAAATGAGCGGGGAAAATTCACGCGCGGAGGCAGGAGCGCTAGTTTTTCCTATCTCTGTGTGTCTAGGTCCCCCCCACCTGTCCTCGAGGTGATGGGGGACCTCGACACGGAGGACCGCCGCGTCGGTGGACGCGGCAAGACCTTGGGGCGGGGTTTACGGGATGGAGCGGCGGGATCGACGAGCGACCGCGCGAGGAGGGGTTTTTTGCCAGCCTTTCCCCTCCTACCTTCGGCAAGACCGAAGTCACGCGGGAGCTAGATTAGGCTGGCCCGTCGTCCCTCCCGAACGCCGACCGGCCTAGGCCGGTCGACACCCCGGTTCGGCGGGAGCGGGCCGTGCATCGCGAAGGTCGAGCAGCAGTTTAGTTTTGCATTTCTCGACAAGTGGATTTATTTTTCGATGTGTTTTTCTTGATTACAAAATTATTAGCTGTTACTGCCATTGGAGAGGTTGGGATCAATGGTTAACGGTCTACCTCACGCTTTTAAGTCATGTATGGCATAGCAAAAAGGGGGGCCCAGAGACAGCAGCCGGTTCTTACTGGTATTATTGTTGTAAACAATTTCAATTATATCCCCATTGGGTACCGACTTTTAGGCGCGGTACTTGGTTACGGCGTACGGCTCCGGACACGGAGGTGCCGGGTTCGATCCCCGGTGATGGCATTTCCGTGTAACCCTTTCACAGTCGCACAGAAATTATTTTTTCAAAAGCCCTATGTACATGGCTTTCCCGACAGCTGATGATCCCGCGGATCGAGCTATCGGCCCTCTTAGCCCCCTACCATGCCAGGCATGGCACGGCTACGAGGTTTCTAGCGCCCACCACGGGGAGGTGAGGGGATGCCGGCGGGCCTGCGAGCGCACCCCCCTCCGGGGCCGCCGCCGCTGCGCCGCCGGCGGGCGCTTGGACTTCGCACTCCTTACGAAATGGTGCAGCTACTGCAGCGTATAATATCGGTACCCCGATGCACAAGATCAAGTTCTTCGGCGGTTGGGCGCGAGAATCGGACGTAGTCCTCGACTACATCGACCCAACGGTTCTCCCGTGCCCGGGAGCTTGACAACTATTTGGTTGGATTAGATTACGGTTCCCAACCAACGGTTCCCTCAATGTCCCCCACTGCCGCTCAATCCGGCCATGCTGCCAATGCGCGGAAGGGCAGTGATCTCCACGGTGATGTTGACCTCATCCTAGAGGTGTCGGAAGGCAGCACCTAAGAATACCGTGTCAATGTCCACCCGAAGACAACGAACCGTGTGCCCAAGAGAACGCGCGGTAGTCAGCATGCGACGGAACGGGGCGGGAGCCTCATCCTTGGAGCGGACCGCATCATGCATCATGAAACGGCTGCGGAAATCAACCGCACACAAGCTGAACCGCCGTCCTCCCAAGGATGGAACACTCATAGGACCGCAGAAGTCTAAACCTGGGACCTCGAAGACACCAACATTCCGGTCAGCCGGCTCACGAGAGATACGGCGGACGTGCGACTTACACACAGCACATGTCTCACAGAATCCCCACTTCTCCGACGCAGAAAACACCACACCCTCCACCTGAGTGGCCAAGAGCCCGTCCAATTGCGACTCGCCAAGGTGACCGAGTATGGAATCCCACAACCGTTTTTGCAATGGCGCAGTGGCGACCAAAGCGGTACGATTAGACGAAGCAACCCGCGCCGGCAACCACACCAACAAATGCGCGCGCTCCAACGGAACCACCACGCCAATTCGAATACCACGCTACACGAATTACTAGCCGCTTTGTGAGCCAGCCGCACCTCACGTATCGTGCGACACCACAAAGGTCTACCACTCTTCGAGAAGTAAGCTGTAGGCTCCATTCAAGAAAAATGACTCCAACAACTAGCAGCTTGAGGGCCCATAACCTGTCAAACTTGAGGAGGCGATGAGGATCCCTTGGGGCCTGTAACCATCGATGAAAAGTCATACACTGATTATGATTTTGTGCAAGACAAAGACACAGAGAACTCTAACATATCCGATGCCACTTTGTCGATGAAATCAAACCGGATAACCGATCTGGGCGAGTCCGTGCTTGATTCCGACGCTGCCACCAAAGGCCGTGTGGACGCGGTTGTAACTTGTATGCAATGATTAATAGGGGATGCGGTGCAAACGATAAGTTATCTGCAAGCTCAAATAAACAATATAGCGAATCTATCGGTTGAAATCCCATCGAAAACTTATATAGGACTTGATGTTTTGCCGTAATTGCAAAGGATTGAAATGAAGGCGATGACGTCAATGGTCTTGCTTTTACAAACGAGTCAAAATACGGTATATACGAATTTGCACCTTAGTGTGAAGGTCATGAATCTGGGCACTATTGACGAGTAGATGGTTAATTACGCATCTCAGCCTCAAGCAATAGTTGAGGCCCATTTTTAAACCGAAAAGTGCACCTTCAGCGATTCCGACATTCGATTCTCGAGAGTTTATTTACCAAGTGTGATCCTGCTCGACCTTACCTGCGACCTATACGCCATCGGAGGACCGCGTCAGTGCATTTTGAAATCCCATATGTATTACCCTCGAGATGTTACAAATGACCGGGGTTGCATTGTCCTCTAATGTGCTAGGGGGCGCAGCGCAACCCCTCGGCGCAGACTAGCGGTCCTCATCGTCGACGTCCTCGTCCGGCTGCATGCTGCGATAGTAGCTCGCGGCCATTTTCCACTCATGCTTGTAAATGGGCGCAATCTCCCTCAACCTGGCCTCCGTGCCCGCGTGGTCGCCCGTGTTGACCAAATTCATGATCATGCTGTGGCGGATGTCGAGCACGCCGACATTCAGGGCCCTCTTGAGGATTTCTCCCGTGGTGTTCCTTGTTGTTGCCCGAGAGGTACTCATTCTTCTTGTTTTTTAGCCACTTGTCGAGCACCTTGTCAAGGCGCCCCCTTTTGTTCAAAGTGAAGAGGTACGGCTAATAGAGCTGGCTATTTTTGAACTAATTGATTCTCATTTTCCCCGTTACGTAATAATACGCATTGGGATGCTCGTCCATTACCCTAATCGATCCAACCATTGTCACGGTCGCGAGCTCGCCTCGCAGGCCCTTGAGCGACGTCTGCAGTTCCATCGTGACGTACTCATGGTTGATCTCTCCAAACGTCCTCTTCACGCCAATAACGCGTTTCTTGATGTTGGCCAAGCTATCCACATTTTGGGAGCCCGTCTTCTCGATGGCCTCCTTCTCCGCCTCGTTGATGTGATATGGATCATACGATCGCGGAATAGCTCGATGGAGTCACCGTAGGCGACTTTGAGCTCGGATATGTACTTGGCGGAAGCAGCAAGACTATTGTAGTTGGCCTTGGCCGTGATGCTACGAGTATACGACTCATCGATACGGTTGGTAAAGAGTTCCGTCCGTCGCAAACACGCAGCGAAGTCCTCGGCCTCGTCGCAACCGAGTGCGGTAACAAGCTTTTTAAAATTCGACGAGTAGTTTTTGGCCGTTTTTGCAAATATTGTCCTCCACTAACGCTAACTACAGACATAAATCTGTCATGTTATGCTTGTTGCTGTTGTCACAAGAGATGGAAACGCACATGGAGGAGGACATGAGAAGAAGATTGAATCTTTAGTGTTTAACTACAGATTGTAATCGAACAAAGGAATTATTAAAAAGGTTTTATCACCTCCCTCTATTGCACTAAGCTTAAATAGGTTTCGCTTAGCTAACTTGCACATGCTATCGCTTGGTCCTCGTGCCATGTGCTAGGGCTCTATAACCGTTGCAAACAGACTAGCGACGCGGCTCGTCTAGATTGGAAATCTCGTTTACAACGTCGTCTAGCTAGTTAAATTAATTGTGCGTGCATGCACGTACTAGGAGGTATTGGTAGTAGAGCATGCATAATTACCCTCGTTAAATTGCAGCTACGACGTGTCAAAGTTGAGGGGGCGATAAGGAATGCTTACACTCGGTGAGTGACACTGCATGTCATCTCACCCTCAGCAAGTGCCTAGCACTTGCCTATTACATGACACGCACTCACCTTGTGGTGAGCACACGCCAACGTATATTCTGAGCCTTTAGATGATATCTAACGCTCACCAACTTGCCACCATCAGCAACCTAATCCTCTCTATTTCTGAATGGCTTATCATCTTAATTTATAGTGCTGAGTCACAGCCGTACTATCACGATGCTACTTGACCAACATTGCTGTGTAGCAACTTGATTACCACACAAACTGTGTCGCGCAACACTCCCCCTTGCTACGCAGGCAATCCCATGATGGCATTGCACAACTTGCCGTGCCTTGCACTCATTAATGGCTTGGTTAGCACATCAGCAAGCATGTTCTCCGTCGCACAATATTGCACCTCGATGTCTCCGCTCTCCACCTTCTCCCGACTGAAGTGGTACCTCATGTCCATGTGCTTGCTGCGTCCGTTCGTCGTGCTATTCTTGCTGAGTGCAATACAACAACTCTGATTGTCCTCGTGAATGGTGATGGCAGACCCGGAGTCTTGGTGAAACTCATGGAGCAGTTGCTTCAAATACATCGCCTCTAGAGAGGCCGCACTCAGCGCCATATACTCCGCCTCCGCTATCGACAGCGCCACAGTTTGTTGCCGCTGACTCTTCCAACTCACCGCTGCACCGTTGAGCATGAACACATACCCCGTGCGAGAGCGCCGCTCGCCAATGTCACTCGCGTAGTCAGAATCTGACCATGCTACGACCTTTGATGAAGGTGCGCCACCGTGCATCAGCACCGAATCTGCGGTCCTCTTGAGGTAGCGGAGCACCCTCTTGGCTTGCTCCCAATGTGACTGAGAGAGGTCGGACATGTATCTGCTAAGGTGGCTAACAGCCATGGTGATGTCGGGCCGTGTGCTTACGGAATCGTACAACAAGCTACCGATCAAGCTTTGGTACGGCACACGACCGGGAGGCAGCTTTGATGTCGACGTCTCCACACAATTGCTCAAAGCATCAACCGCCATAGGTGAGCCCACTGGCTTGCAGTCCATCATGTTGAAGGGCTCCAACATATCTAACACGTATTGCAGCTGTCCAATCCTGATGATGCGGTTGCCACGATCACGCTCGACTGTCATGCCAAGCAACCAAGACACTGGACCGAGGTCTTGCACGTTGAGCCTTTCACCGAAAGCCGATTTGAACCCAATGATGAAGCTACCCGCTGGTCCGACGATGATGTTGTCACCCATGTACAACGCCAACACATAAGCTCAACCTCCTTGATGAAGACGTAAACGCCGGGATCCACTTTGGATTTGCTGAAGCCATACTCCGCTAGCCATGCTGCGATCGTTTTATTTTCTAGGAGCTTGCTTGAGGACATATGATGATTTTTTCAACAAGCACACTCGCCCCTCTCCATTGACGTCGGTGTGACGGAATCCTTCCGGCTGCCTCATGTAGATTTCCTCCTCGATGTCGGCCTCCAAAAATGCCGTCACCACATCAAGCTGCTCCACCTCCCAAGCATTATAAGCAGCAAGCGCGAGCAACGTTCGAATAGAAATCACCCTAATTGTGGGAGCGAAGGTCTCATGGTAGTCCACACCCTTCTCTTGAGTAAACCCGCGAGCCGCAAGTCTTGCTTTGTACCTTGTAATCTGTCCATTGGCATCGCGCTTCAACTTGAACACCGAGTTGGAATCTACGAGTTTGCGACCGGCAGGACAAGGAACCAATGTCCAGGTTTTCCAAGATACAAGTGAGTCTTACTCGCTCTTGATAGCTGCCTCCCACTCCCCCGATTGGGGCTCCTCAGCGCTTGCTTGTATGACACAGGCTCTTGAACAGTCGGGCTGCTGGATGACTTAATAGCCGCGGTACTTCCCGTAGTCCATCCATCTCCCGAAGCGCCCGATGAACGGAGATTATATACCTTGGACTGGGTACGCATTGCTGTGGTGCGGCAGTGGATCGAAGACAGTACCTTGGACGTGGAGTCTCCCCCGAATGCATGTCCCGTTCATCTTCCATCGACCCGGAATGCTGCAGCGACTCCCGTAGCGGCGACTCCCCCGAAGGTATATCCGGTTCTTCGCTACACATGGTGCGCGGGATGTTGTCCTCTTCATCATCAGTGCGTTGCTCCGCATTGCTCTCCCCCATAGAGAGGACTGCAGCCTCATCGAACACCACGTTACAGATGCTTACCACCCGACGAGTAGCAGGATTGTATACCAACCACGCAGGTGATTCGGAAGCATAGCCCACAAAGACACCCTTCCACGCGCGATCGTCAAGTTTGCGGCGTTGAGACTTGTCAGCGTGGACATAGGCCGGACAGCCGAAGACCCGCATGGAGCTCAAATCAGCTCGTCTACCGGTCGCCAAGGTGAAAGGTACACCGCCGGCTCCGCTACTATGAACACAATACCGGACATGCACCGCAGCGGCCATCGCTAGAGCCCAATGCGATTTAGGCAGCGCGGCTTGCCGGATCATTGACTGCGCCATCGGGACCAATGACCCCCACTGCCGCTCAATCCGGCCATGTTGCCAATGCGCGTAAGGGGCAGTGATCTCCACGGCGATGTTGACCTCATCCAAGAGGTTCCGGAAGGCAGCACCTAAGAACACCGTGTCAATGTCCACCCGAAGACGACGAACCGTGTGCCCAAGAGAACGGGCGGTAGTCAGCATGCGACGGAACGAGGCGGGAGCCTCATCCTTGGAGCGGACCGCATCATGCAACATGAAACGGCTCCGGAAATCAAAAGCACACAAGCTGTACCGCCGTCCTCCCAAGGATGGAACACTCATAGGACCGCAGAAGTCTAAACCTGGGACCTCAAAGGCTCAAAGACACCAACATTCCGGTCAGCCGGCTCACGAGAGATACGGCGGACGTGCGACTTACACACAGCACATGTCTCACAGAATCCCCACTTCTCCGACGCAGAAAACACCACACACTCCACCTGAGTGGCCAAGAGCCCGTCCAATTGCGACTCGCCAAGGTGACCGAGTCGGGAATGCCACAACCGTTTTTGCAATGGCGCAGTGGCGACCGAAGCGGTAGGATTCGACGAAGCAACCCGCGCCGGCAACCACACCAACAAGTGCGCGCGCTCCAACGGAACCACCACGCCACCACCATGACCGGCATGAAGACGAAGGTGGTCCACGGGATCAGCTTATACCACAGAATGACCTTGTCGCCGAGCTTGGGTGAGGCTGAAAAGCCGATGGTAAGACCACGACGCGGGACGGGATAGCTCAGGAACGTGGAGCACATTCTTTAGCGTGGCAGGAATCTCCTCTCCATCTTCAGCCTTCACAATGATGCGGACCGAGCCCACGCCAACAGCGCGGGCGCTGATACCCTTCACCCAAAGCCGGTCGGTGAGCGCTCGATACTCACAGAAGTCACGGCGCACACTAGTCATGTGATGGCTGGCGCCGCTGTCGGCCAACCACATCCGCGTTTCCCCATCGCGCTCGAACATGTGTCGAGCCTCGGAGAATGGCCTCGCAGGGGTGGCCGTCACTTCCGTGACCGCCCTAAAAGCAACCGGGGAGTCCACTTGCGCAGAGTTACCTCCGGTGTTGTTGACCGGGCACTCGGACATGCGATGGCCCTTCTTACCACAGCCATAACAAACACAACGAAAAATTCTCGCTCCGCCTCTGCCATATGATGTACGACGAGTAGTCGCAGCTCCTTGTAGAGATTTCAGTTGGTCTTGGAGCTCGGAGACTTGCCGCTTCAAAAGTTCAGTCGTTGAGTCATCATGAGACGCTGCAAAAGCCGTAGGCGTTGGAGGCTCCGTTGTATGTGATTAAGCACGACTCTCGATGCGCATGCCCTTTTGACGAAGACCACGCTTGACGGTATCCATGTTGAGGTCGTGTACGTCCCACGTGTCGGTGATGGAGTGGTATTCGCTGCGCAGGCCCTTCACCAAGTACATGATGATGCGCCGGTCGTGGACGACGTCCCCAACTCGGGCAAGCTGTCGTTGCAGTCGAACTAACCGGTTCAGGTATTGAATGCCGCTCTCGCCGTCCGCTTGCGGCGTCTCCAAGTCCTGCAATAGTTCCGTACACCGGTAAATACCATCGTCCTCATAATGATTGACTAACGCAGTCCATGCAGTGTGGCCGTAGGTCTTGTCATTCTCGCTAACATTCTCGATAATGGAAAGATCGTCCTCCGGCAGCGCAAGAATCAATGTGGAGTACATGTCGACTTGTTGTTGAGAGGAAGCGGCACCATCCGACGACAAAGCCGGAGCCCACTTTTGCATCAAGCCAAATGCACGGAAACGTTTCTTCCACACGTCAATATCTCGTCTCTCCCCACTGAACTTGGGTAGTTTCACGGAGTCCATAGTAGGTACGTCGGATGCGCTTGAAGAGCACCAGAAAATCAGGAAAAATGCCAACAAGAAAAGCACCAAGTACCGGTGAAGAGGCGGGCAACACGGCTCAGAAAAGGATACGACAAAGGGCTGACCGAAGACGCAGTTGTACTCCCGGATTCTATACGGCCAAGGCAATCAGAAACCAGTCTCAGAAGGTCGGTCAAGTGACGTCGTACATGAGTGCTAGTACACTTGTGGTAAGACGCCTTTCCAAAAATTCAGCCGGACCACTATAGGCTTTCACGAGAAAAGAAACTGGCGGGTGACAAGCTCCGGAAGCGAATAAAATTCCAGAAAGCGCCAAGCTATAACAAAGGAAAGCAAGCCGATCTTCACGTCACACGAGTCGGCGTTCGAGGGTTCAAGCCGGCTCCAAGCGACACAAACTAGTCGCTACCAGCCGGGTATCGAAGTAAAGCTACAAACACAAGCAAGAGCCAGCTACTTTGTGAGCCAACCGCACCTCACGTACCGTGCGACACCACAAAGGTCTACCACTCTTCGAGAAGCAAGCTCTAGGTTCTAGTCAAGACAAATGACTCCAACAACTAGCAGCTAGAGGCCCCATAACCTGTCAAAGTTGAGGGGGCGATAAGGAATGCTTACACTCGGTGAGTGACACTGCATGTCATCTCACCCTCAGCAAGTGCCTAGCACTTGCCTATCACAGGACACGCACTCATCTTGTGGTGAGCACACGCCAACGTATATTCTGAGCCTTTAGATGATATCTAACGCTCACCAACTTGCCACCATCAACAACCTAATCCTCTCTACTGCTAATTGGCTTATCATCTTATAGTGCTGAGTCACAGCCGTACTATCACGATGCTACTTGACCAACATTAATGTGTAGCAACTTGATTACCACACAAACTATGTCGCGCAACACGACGTACCCACAATTAACGTCCTTCCGATGGAAAAGCACGAATTGGATTTAGTAACGAGCACATGTACAATGCCGTACAATGTACTATTGTACGAATGTACTCGTCACACTTCTTTCGTTTAACTGGCCCGGCGACTATTTCAAAGACTGTGCGGATGCGTGCGCGACAAGCCAACGTATGTACGGAAGCCCGGTAGTATTCGAATTCGCCCCCCTTACTTGTCGCCGCAATCCATCATGCGCGCCAAAGCAATGCCTAGTAATTCATAAGATCTGTCAATGAAATTGATGCATGATTGCATTTTCGTGTGAATGACGACGATGTTGTGTCCGGAATTCAATAGAGGAGTGTAGACATGCAAGTGTTTTATATTCCAAAAACTCAACCGAGTGTACATTGTTAAGGTATTAAATGTGACAAGAGCAAGCACAGAAAGACGGGGCTTTTCGGGGGGGTTTAGCACCCAACAGAATCACATATTGTCAGTATCGCCATCGAGCGCTTCTCAACATCAAAGGAATTGGAAAGAGGCCAACTTATTGCACATCTGGCTCGTAAAGTTTTGCAAGCGCCTGCATAGCTTTGCTGGTTTACATGTATGTTGAACACGTGTCAATTCTTGAGTAAGATTTACACCGTGACAGCAAACAGGGCTACATCGAGCACGACGCGAGCCTTTGGGGTGACTGTGCAGATCATTTCGTGCTACATACACAACATACATTATAAAATCCGACCTTATTGCGATCGTCAGACATATATTCATGTGTGGGCTGATGCTCGAGCAGTAGACAGTCTTAATACTCCTAATGCGGTAATGCCAATGCTTACGACGTAAATAATGATATATTCGGGTAAGCTCCGTGCACACATTCGTTGCGTTGCCGCGAGGTTTGCGGAAATATGCGTACTAACTGCGCTATGCGGCATCTTGCGTAGTGTGCAGTCTTCCAATACGAACTAGAATTCCGCACCCTATTGTATATCGAGCAGAAGTTATTATCGAGCTGAAAATCACAGCATAGCGCAGGTGAGCTCGCGCCGACACCTGGCACAACAGCCGTGCTTGCCCCCGTCGATCGAGCCCATAGGCGTATTTGACCACGCAATTCTTTCAAAGTACGGGAACGACGACGTCGCGTTTGGCGGGCATGCAAGCCGACGTCGACAACGGCACGTGCCAAGGTTCGAGCGACCGGCGGCATAATTGCGGTGCATTCCAAGACAGCCCCTTGAAATAATGGTGCTTCTTCGTCATTATTTTCGAATAGTGTCTAATTGATATCGGTAGATGGGCGCGTTTGCTTCATAATCGGCGCAAGAATATCGCAGTAACCCCGAAATATCGTCAATACATATATTATCGCTGCATTACTGAAATATCCTCGAACGAGAAAATGTTCTTCGCACCTGCCTAGAACTGTTTGCAACTGGTACCGATCCTACTGTCAAACTCCGCGAGCAGTAGACGGCGGCGAAATATTGTCCGCCCGCCCAGCATCCTTGTTGACCTGGCTGATGTGGTATCGCGCTGACGCGCTGCGATTCACAGTACATTAGACAAAGCAACACGACGGCAACAGCGGTGCCTGGCGTATCTATATCTACACAGCTGCGCTGGTTTTTGGCTGTGTGTGCTCCGACATCAGCAGTGCCGCCCGTTTATCAACCACACGCTTTGGCCATCCCACACGTACGCCCGCGAGCCAGCGGCCTCCATCTATCGTCGTTGCCCTTTTCTAATCAGCAGCTGTTATATACCGTCTCTCGCTATCTATCACCCATCACCTATACACCGGTCGCTGCCGGTAATAAGTCGTCGGGAAAGGCAAATATAGGCGGAGCGTGCGCGGGCGAGCGAGCATTCGGCTGCTTAGATATATAAACAAGGCGGAGGTGAGCAGACAGCCGACAGCAGTATCGTTTAGAGTTGTCTTGAATGCTTGGCAGTACTACCTGCTGCTTCCTGCCCCCTGCTCGTCTTTAACCTGCAAGCCATATTCCATCGCTTTGTCGTTTCGTTTAAATTGTGTTTCCTGCCTTATCTGTCTGCAGTTCTGCACGACGGCACTTGCTAGAACTGCTTGCTACTCGTCGTATCCTCGCTACTTGTAGGTATTCATTCAGCGTATTGAGTGTAAGCGATAGATGTGCTCACAATAAATATTCTTGATTGCTGATTTCTACCGCCATTTCATATGTAATGTATGTGTAGTGTGGCCGCGATGTCGTCGTCAGCTAGCAGCGAATATATGTGCAGCGGCTATATATGTATTGTTAGTAGTATAGTGCACATGCATTTAGCGCGCGTGCGCTCAACCTCCGCCATATATCACGATGTCACGACTGCTTCTGCCATAGACGGTATGCATTTACGGGGCGTTATCGCCTTTTCTTTCTTTCGCATCCGCGTGGTAATATAGGTATGTATATAGCGAAGCGAAAGCATCCGCCGAGCAACATTAGGTCCCGCAATAATAAGCGTCCGTGATATTTTAATATATCCGGTATATGCCAGCGTGCTACTGCGTTATTATGGACGCGCAGTAGAACGAGCCCGCTTGACGGAACCATTGGTCATTATTGAAACGAGCGTATTGCTGCCATCGCTGCTGCAGCCAGCGGGCATATATGTCGCCTGAAAATAGATGAATGATGCACGTTATTATTTAGTGGGGCTGCTCTCTACAATAACTCATACGTATATATCGCATAATCGTCCATGCGCGCCACTGCCGCGCTGTGGCAACTTATTTTATCATATGTCAGCTATGGCATCCTATTCTTCGTAAGGATTGTATATACCGTTTTGTTTTTATCGACGCTAACGGGGATTGCTACTACCTGTACCCGGGTACATTATTGTTTTGTAATCCCTGCTAACGACAAGGAAATGTGAATCCCACCGCGCGCGGTTGCCGTATATCAAAGCCGCTGCTAGCATTGCCCGGGGTTTTCACATTTCTGCTGCCTATTTTCCTCTGCAGGGCCTTTCGCTATGCCCGACGTATCTTATCCCGGCTGTGTTCCCGATGTTCATTTGGCGATGCTTGTGTCACACTGTGTCATCTTTTCCTGTGTCAAGCTTTCATTGTTATACTATTATTTTTTCCTTCATTTTTATTCGATCCTCTTCACAATGTCGCTCAACAATGACATAATTACCATTTCTCTACTGAATCATCTGCGCGCTATCGTGATGCCTGTTCAACCCTCCTCCGTCTCAGCATCTGGTATATGTCCCGTCTCCGTTCTCCCACTTCCGATGGAAAGAACGACCAACGCTCATTCGCGATATCCTTGAAGCGACATTCTAACTACATATTGTGAATCCGCCTTAATCTCTCTGTAAGCCAGTCTGTCCGTTTGTTCGTCGGTCCGTCTGTCGGTGTATCCCTTATCAGCTCGATTGGATTCGATACTTCAAATGCGACATTGTGGTGTGGCAAAACAGTTATTATTGGTGGGGCACTTTTTGGAATGAGGGTTCAGATGCATCGCTACGAAGGGTACACAAGCATTGTTTCAATGATTACAAAATCACTGAGACAGAGAGACAAATGGTGTGTGTGTGTGTGTGTCTGTGTGTGTGTGTGTGTCTGTGGCAACGTTCATTTAAATTTGGCACTACTACCTATTTGTGTGTGGCCATTTGTTCGTAATTATACAAAAATCTATTCCACTCAAATACGGATACGATGGTGTGTGAAAGCATTTTGTCGTGCATAATGATCATCGGTCACCTACCCATGCTGTCTTCTTGTAATCCATTCGTCATCCATTTATGCTGGCGACGCTGTTGCGATTGACATCGACCAGCGACATTATTACTCCATCGAAGAAACTTTGTTAGAAAGGGAAAGGAATTTTATTTGAATTTTGTTAAAAATCCTACCTGACCAGCCAACCAGGGGAAGAAGGCGAGGGGAGACGCAGGTCGCACGGCCATTAAGAACCCCAACAGTCGCGGTATCTGCAGTGATTATGATAAAGCATCGGAACGCTGTTAGGTAGGAATACTCAGAATACGGTCGTCCAACTCTAGACAGGTTTTCACCCAAACCCTATGACAGCAAACTGTGTGATGATGCGCATTATTGTTCATAAAATATCATAATATATTGTATCTATCTTCAACAGACGCCTCCTGCTGGCCAACAGACTGCAGTCGCCACGTGAACATGTGCCTACTCATCGGCATACGATACGACACGGCATAGGGCGCTGGTTAGTAGCATTGTTCCCACTTCGTCGATTCCACTGTACCAGCTGTCGATGTTGCTGTCTTCTGTTTCATTTACAATATCGCACGATGACGTTTCAAAGGGGCAATTTCGTTTATCCCATACATGTGTCTCATGAAAGGCTGACTCCATTGACAGGCGTGTCGCTCCTTAGACCTTCCCAGTCCATAAACCCTGAACTACATGCTCTACACTCCCATTCTGCCCGTCCCGTGCATCGAACCCGCGGCATAAACAACAAACCCTTAACTTGCTGCCTACTGGAATGTGCTGTGAACCCCAGGACGTCATCAACGAACAGTCATGGCGCGAGCTGGAAGCCACCCCGCCAATCGCCGAGACTTGGTGCTACTGGTTCTGGTCATCGTCGCGTCTCTGCTCCTATCCACAGGCAATGCGAGGTAAACCCTAAACAGGGCTGCAAGTCAAATACGAGTGGGTGATATTAGGCGCTGCCGCAGCGCTCCTGGCTGTTTCGAAACTACGTGCGCACAGTAAAGTGCCATGCCAATGCCACATAAAATGCGGTCTGAAAACACACGCAGTCTTATTGACAATACCAACGTAATCAGGTGGACAGATTTTGAGCTTTTCTGCTGATCAAGTACAGTTCTCAATTGTGCTAAACCAAATTCATTAAGGGAATTCGTCAACGCTATACCAGCTTAGTTGGGAATCTCAAACAAACTGCTGTGCTGTGACCTGCAGCCGTGTCTTGAGCCAGGATGGGCCCGCAGGTGGCATGCCCGATATGCTGCGTGGCGAGGCGCAGGAGATTGTGCCCCCCGAGGGCGAAGCTGCGGCAGTGGAGCAGACTGAAGAGGCGGACATCGGCGGCAATGACGCGGGACAAGTCCGTGAAGAAACCCGGAAGCTGCCTCCATTCGAATACGTCACCTCCTGCGTCCCCCTCAATATCCTTATCCTGGCCAGCCGCGCGGAGGACCAAGACGGCGAGGCGGGCGTCGCGGAGGACCAAGATGGTCAGGCGGGCCTCGCGGAGGATCAGGACGGCGAGGCGGGCCCACCCATGACTAACAACGGAGAGGCGGTCAAGAGGGGCAGCATGGACGACGATGAGGACGCCGGTCCGTACTCCGTTTGGATCGAGGCGGATGCAGACGTCATCAGCGGCCTTAAGACTGGTACGCGCAGCCACATACCCGTTTGCTTGCCAATGAGACAACATGGGACCGGCGTGGCTTACTGATGCTGTTCGTTTGTTTATCCATTATTCCATTCGCAGAGGTAATCAACTCCACTCTCCACGTGGACTTTGCTGACGCGGACTTCAGCTCGACCAACCCCATCAAAGTGGTGCGTGTATGTTGGCAAGAGTTGGTATTCTCTGTTGACAAGAGTTCATCCAATCATCACAGCTGAAACTCGTCACCGTGTCGATAGCTCTCACTGTTTTGGAATCTCTCATTCGCATCGGTTGGATTTCCCTTCCCCGCAGATTGTGAATGCGCCGGAAAACGCTCTGAAGGGAGTTCACAACTCAGGTATCCACCTCTGCTGCGTCGCCGTTGCAGAGACTAACTCTTCCGGATTTGCCAAAGATCTCCGGTCGTGTTCAGTAGACTATTATTCTAAGCGAATCCTATTTCATGTTGCATCAGGCGTGATCAGCACAATGGTGGTGCTGGGCTTCACCCCCACCGGCGACTTCAACATCACCAACACCAGTCCCTTCGGCGCCCTCGTGGTGGACGACCTCAAGGCGGACGGCGATGACGCCACCGTCAACATCGCCTCCTACGGCAACGGCTTCACCGCGGTCATCGGCGGCCTCGAGAAACTGTTCGTCAAGTCCACCGGCGGCACCGGCGACATTTTCATCGACGGCGCAGCAAACAGCCTCGACGTCGACCTGCAGGGGACAGGCAATATCCTGGTTGATGGCAGCGGTGTGCACCCCTATTTTCATTTCCGTCGACTTGTTCTGTAAATAGCTAAAAGCGGTTTGAGTTCGTATAGTTACTATTCCAACTGTTGCGTGCTGCTGTTTGTATATAGAGCATCTGCTGATCACCGGCGACGTTGGGACCCCTTCTTCCGGAATCATCGCCTACACTCGCGGCGGTTGCTCCGTCGCCACTCGCTTCGAGGACGACGACGACGACGAGTACGACAATGAGGACGACTACGACGTTGACGACGAGGAGGCGTTCGATGTGGATGGGGAGGGCGACGAGTATGATGACGAGGGTGATGAGTACGGCGATGTTGAAAGGGAAGATGACGCGGAGGGCGACGACGAGGACGAGGACGACGATATGGTCGAAAGCGAGAGGCTGGTGGGCGGGATGATGCCCGGCGAGGACATGGACGACGACGGTGGGATGGATATTCCCGACATGATGGTGCACGGGTGTGTAAAGCTGCCCGAGGAGGCGGAGCCCGGGATGTTTGGGGTTCCGGACGTGGACGACTACATGACCTGGACCTGCGGCCTGATGGTCAAGGGCTCTTTCAACTGCCTCCGTGGCGTGGCCTCCCAAAGTGAGTTTCCGTCACCGTTCTGCTCATACATGCCTTCTATTCCGCGAGGCGTGCGAAGGGGTAAGCAAACCCTAATTCTTTACTAATTTCTTCCTATTTCCGGACCACAGATGTGCCGCCGCTTGACTGCGGTCGCCGCAACACGTGGCGCCCCGAGTGCCGCGGTATGAGGCGTGGCTCTCGCGTGCAGGGCCGTGCCGCGCACGGCATCAACCCCGAGTCCCAGTGCGCCGCCGACGTCGATCCTGTCGAGCTGATGATGAGCTCGGCAGTGGAAGGGATGGAAGACGTACCGCGCGACGAAGCCGCGGACATCGTCGACGATGGGCCGATGAACCGCCCCTCGTCCGCTGAGAGCCGCGCCATGCAGCCGGGCGCGTCTGTGCAGAGCGCTTACGGCGTTGTGGAGGGCGTCAACTAGACATTGTTGCCAGCATCAGAACCCCCCTTCTCCCCGAACATAAAAAGAAGAAAACAGAATTAGCTGATATGACCATCGATAGGCCCTGCTCGCCAGCCACAACGAGTGCATTGGGTGTTGTGTACATGGAGAACCAATGACGGACGTGTTGCAGTTGTTGACAGAGACGATAGACAGAGAAGAGTGGTGGCGGCGTTGCGTAGACTTGCAATGCACCGATGATGAATTCGCTGCTGCGGATTTGCCGTCGCCCATAATAGCTGACAGAGTAGTTGGTCATTTTGAATGTCGGCGTACACATTCATGCTGTAAACAGTGCGCCGCTTTTGTGAGTGCTTTTGTCGCCAACGACTTCCCGAATTGCCGACACAATTGCATAATGGATCCTGCTACGCCTGTGTCTCTGTCTGTGTCCGTGTCCCTTACCATCGTATTGATTGGATTCGTTGCGACCAATGCGATATTGTATGTCACTATAACACAAATTTTGATTCATGAGAAAGATATCCACGCGCACATTTGTGGTGGTTGGTCATATTGTGTGCGTCTCCGAATTAATCGCTGTGATGGGGAGTAAACCACCTCGGTGCTGTAATATCCATGGAATGGCTGTTGTGAGTAGGAGCTGTGCAGTGTACTAGAAAGATGGGCCTAACTGTATAACACACTGGCGGTATCAACCGCCCCTATCAACCGCGCCTAGAATTGACCAGCATAGAATTGACCAGCATCTATCTATGACCCGTGTAATGCCAAAATCACAATACGTGTTGACCATCCAGTGACACAAATTCCCGATGTGAATGCTTTCAGACATCCATATAGCAAAACGGTCTTGAAGAACGCGTGTCGAATCGGTGGATAAACCAATAGAATAACACTGCGAGTTTGGAAAGCCGACGGTTCCCTAGATCACATCCATATGAACTGCAATGTGCTCGCCAGAACACGCCTCTCGCAGCGGTTCGTTCTTCTCTCCTTCCCGCGGTCGGCTGTCCGCGAGGCCGCCCTGCCACCAAGCAAGCGGTGCGATGGTGCCTTTTATTTGTCACGGGCCCACTGGTCGAGGGAAACTCACATACTTGTAAGAGTACTAATGCATATAATTTAGTTTGAAATCGTAGTGAGGGGGGAATCCAAGCATGACTGGGGCTCCTGCATTTTATCGGCGTATTGCGATGAAACTGCACTGCCAAAAAAAACTGCACTGCCGAAAAAAAAACATTTCTATCCAAAAACTGTCATTTTTTGTCTCACGGTTGTACGGGCTACGTCGGATCGTCTACGACTAGGTACGCATTGAAAATTTTCTATTACATGTACCGACAAGCCCGACCGTCTGCTGTCTCTCGGCCCGCCCATGCAAGTGGCCATGATTTAGTAACCACAATGTCTCTCCAAGCTAGGGTTAAGACAGGGTAATCTGCGACCACGTACATATGTCGCCACGCCTATCCGTAATGGGATATGTCCCACACTACCGCCATTCTTCAAAACTTCAAGAAACTGAAATCGACCCCACGAATTGCCATAGTCTCCTCGTGTTTTTAACCAAAATCCGTAGCGGTTTTGTGTTGGACGGTTTAGTTAGGGTAGAGGGTTTATTGCTTTGGGGCTTTCTTTGGAGATTGAAATTGAAATTGTTTACAACATGTACCGTATGCGCCGGTTTACAACAATTACCGTATGCGCCGGTTGCTGTCTCTGGGCCCTCCCAATGCTAGACCGTTAACCACATAAATCGAACCTCGCCAAGGGTGTTCGGGGGTTTTACTCCCCCCCGCGGAGTGTGCGATGCGAGGTGACGACGGCGTGCAATCATGGGCGTGCGAAGGTGCAGTGTGCGGGGGCGCGGCGAGAGGTCGTGCGGGATTTGATGCGGTATACAAGTAGGAG
Organism: Tetraselmis chui; assembly: GCA_026401115.1. Classification (NCBI taxonomy): domain Eukaryota; kingdom Viridiplantae; phylum Chlorophyta; class Chlorodendrophyceae; order Chlorodendrales; family Chlorodendraceae; genus Tetraselmis; species Tetraselmis chui. The sequence continues at coordinate 65,674 of JAPMLY010001379.1, forward strand.
ATGATGTAGCCATTGAACAATGTGCGGTTGGAGTTTTGCAAGGATGCGAGACGTGTCGAGTCGTGCTTTGGAGATGAGTTTGTCAGGAGGGTCTGTGCGGAGTGTGAGTAGAGACTTGTGATGGTGGATGAGTGCGGTGTGCCCGTGCGGCTCATGACAATGGGGAGAACGTCGACTTCGGTACCTCACCAATGGCTGCGGATGGCATTTGCGAGGGGAGTGTATTTGGCGCGAATCAATTGGGCTGTGTGGGAGAGGTTATGGTCCGTGCAGTACTTCCATTCCCATGTCTGAGTCTTTTGACTTGATGAATATCGGCGGCAACCGTTTGTGTGACCGACGTAACGAGGTGCGAGGAGGCGGATAAAGTCGGGTTTGTGCGCGGGGGGTCGAAGCGCGGGGGGGAGAATCTCAGAGGGGAGGATGGCATGGCACGAGGTTAGGGAGTCGGGCGAGAGACCTTCGTCAGCAGCAACAAGGCGGGTGGGCATGTGGGTGAGGTGTGGGGGGTGGCAGTCAAGAGGGGTGTTGGTGGGTGTGGGGAATGTGAATGACTTGATGGTCTCATTACCGATGACTGCAATGATGGTCTCCCATCGTCCGCCGTTGTGGCGTTCCATGAGGGAGAGTAGGAGTTGTAGCGCGTTGATGTGGCGGTCCTGTCTTAGGCCAGACATGGTGGGGCAGTTACCGGCCAGGTGGCCGTTGCTAGTGAATTGGCCACACATGGGGCAGCGCAGGGTGGGGTTGTGTGTGAGGAGGCGGGTGTTGTGGACTCCCCACGTGAATTCTTCCTTGTGGGTGAACTGGATGTTGGTGAGTGATGTGTGTTTTTTGTGGAAAGTGAAGTCGGCGCCGTCCTCCTTGGCGCGGGCGAGGTGAACACCGTGTTTGGATGTTGTGAGAGGGGTGTGCGGGTGAGTATGGTGTTGTGAGTGTGAGCGTCGGTTTTGAGGTTTGTGTATCTGTAAGGTAGGGGTTCCCCTAGGGTTTGTGGAATGAGGGTGTATGGCCATGTCCAATGGCCTATCGACACCTTTGAACCTCTGGTGTATGTTGTGTCGGTTGAGTGTCCATCTGCAAATTGGTTAGCTAGTGCGTCTGCGAGGTCGCTTCCTAGTGAGTGGTTGTGCGCTTTAATTTTTCCGAGGTGTGTGTGGATGCCTACGTTGCAGCGGGTTTTGAAGGTGTGTGTGATGGAGAGGAGCATGTGGCGGGGTATGTTGTGTCTGTAAGCGGATGGGCAGTTCAAGTAGCTTTGTATGAGGCGGAGGGAGCACGCACTGTCTGTAAGGAGGTGGGTGTGGCCGAGTTGGAGGCCTATATCTATGCCTGCTAATTCAGCGCGATTGATGGTGTGTGAGGGAGGGGTAGAGGTCACCAGAATTTTGCTGCGGGTGTCCGAGGCGGCTTGGGTGGCGGCTACTCCGAGGGGGGAGGAGCCTCCCTTCTTGGAGCCGTCCGTGTATACGAAGTCCTGCCAATTCCATGCAAGATGTCCTCTGGTGGGGGAGTATGTTAGATTCGAGCGTTCCGGGAGGGGGTAAATAAGGGGGTGGGAGGGGTTTGGGGGGGGAGATGGTAGATGCCTGCCGAGTGTGTTGAACGTGGTATGCACGGTTCGATAAGGAAGATACTGTAACGTGATGGTTACATGTACGCTACACGACCAGCCTTGGGTGGCGGCTGGTGTCGAGACAAGAGAGTGTGTCAGCTGTCGCTGTCAGCTGTCTGTACGCTAGTTTGTGATATCGCGCTCAGACACTCTAGGTGATGTCCTGTACATAAGGACTTCTATCAGAGCATACATTAGCTCTCTGTAACTAATCTGCATTAGGAATTACTTACAACACTCCCCCTCAAGATAGCTAAGGTGTGTCTTGTGACCAGATGAAAGTGATTACAGAATTCCTTCTACAAAGTGTCTCGCTGCATGGGTCCTGATGTCCCCAGAATGGCGCTCCTGTGTTTCACGAGTGCAGATCCAGGTAGTGGCTTGGTCAGCATGTCAGCGACCATGTCACCGGTGGGTAGGTACCGTAGTTTGACGGTCCCCAGCTGTACGTGGTCCTTCACGAAATGATACTTTAGGTCGATGTGCTTGGTCTTCTCGCTCACCAGTGCATTCTGCGAATAGGCGATGCAGCTATGGTTGTCTTCCCAGATTGTGGTCGTCCCGCTGACAGGTCGACTGAAGATCTCTGACAACATCTGTCGAATATGGATGGCCTCCTTAGTCGCGTCCGCTGCTGAGTAGTACTCAGCCTCGCATGTTGACTGTGCGACGCAGGACTGCTTTCTAGACTTGTAGCTGACTGCACCTCTGCCCAGTGTAAAAACGAATCCCGATCGTGACCGGCGTGTCACACTGTCATTGCCCCAGTCTGCATCAGCGAAGCCTGTAAGTTGGAGAGTGTTGTCCTCACCCCCCCCCAACGTCAGGCTCATGGCTGGAGACCCTTTAAGATAGCGCAACACTTTCTTCAGGGCCTGCATGTGGGCCACTGTAGGGTTCGCTTGCGCAGAGCCCAGAATGCTGAGCGCGGTCGAAACGTCCGGGCGAGTGCATACAGCGGCATATTGCAAACTGCCGAGCAGACTCGGGTAAACGTCCCGGTCCGCGCCTGTGAGGGGTACAGCCGTCTGCTTGGAGAGCGCAGCCAAAAAACCGGGGTCCATCGGGAGACACGAGGGTTTGCAGTCCACCATGTCATGTTTTTCAAGCAGCTCGCGCACGTATTTGCCTTGATCGAGGCTGATGGTGCGCGCCGCTCTGTCCCTGGTGATGTGCATGCCGATGATGTCGGACAGGTCACCCTGATCCTTGATGTCAAATCGGGATCGCACCAGCGCGGTGAAGGCCACCCGCCATGCGGTGTTGTTGCACGCCACAGGAATGTCATCCACGTAGAGGGCAATCATGGCGAAGACGCCGTCGGCCTCAAAGATGTAGATGCATGGGTCCGAGATCAGCTGGCGCCAGCCTTGAGAGACTAGCCAGTCGCGAAGCAGCTCGTTAAACTCCCTGGGGGACTGCTTCAAGCCGTATAGGCACCGGCGGAGGTGACAGACATTGGTGGTACCGTCATCGAACCCCAGGGGCTGTCTGATGTAGACATCCTCCTTGATGGGTGCGTACAGAAACGCCGTGTCGATGTCGAGACCGCCCAGCTCGAGGTCACGAGCAGCGGCAATACTGAAGAAGACGCGGAGGCTAGCTAGTCGGATGACGGGTGAGAACGTCTCCGTGTAGTCAATCCCCTCGCGCTGGCTGCAGCCTTTTGCGACAAATCGTGCCTTGTATCGAGAAACAGCACCAGATGCGTCTGTTTTAGCCTTGTAGACCCACATGCTGTTGACCACGCGGCGTCCAGCGGGCAGGGGAACGAGATCCCACGTCTGGTTGGACGTCAGAGAGTTGAATTCCACCTGCATGGCTGTCTGCCATTCCGCGGACTGTGGACTAACCAAGGCATCCTTGTAAGATGTGGGTTCAACACAGACGCTTGCGGACACCATAGCGACATCACTCACAGGTCCTTCAGAGGACCTGTGACGTGGCTGAGCTGTCATCATGGAGAAGTCAGGGAGTGGAAAAATGTCGTCCATGTGGTCGGACAGGTCGTGCTCACACGAGTCAGTGACACACACGCGCGGCACAGCAGAGACATGGGCAACATACTCCCCATAGCGAGTAGGCGGTCCGCGAGGGCGAGCGGGTCTGTCGACCTCCTCCACACACCCTGTGTCATCTGTGTCCAGGGTCAGATATGGGAGTGGGTGACTTTCAGGGGAAATGGGGAGAGCCTCTGTGTCTGCACACACATCAATCGACGAGGCGACAGGGTGGGATGTCCCAAACCCGGGCACAGTCTCTTCAAACTTGACGTGAACAGACGTGGTGATGCGCCTGGTCGCGGGGTTGTAGATACGATACCCTGGGGAGTTATGAGAGTACCCCACCAGCACACCTCGGAACGCTTTCAGGCCAAGTTTCCGTCTGAGGTTATCAGGTACCTTGGCAAATGCTGCACATCCGAACACGCGAAATACTGACGCGTCAGGGACTGCGCCTGTGAGAATGGTGACAGGGACCCCCCCAGACGGGCCAACAGCCCGACTGTAAGTACGGTTACGGAGGTGGACCACAGTGCTGATCGCGCATGACCACATGTTGTTAGGCACAGACATGGCGTGAAGCATTGAGGACGCGCAGTCACGCAGTGTGCGCCAAGGGCGTTCTGCTTTCCCAAGCATGTGATGTGCATAGGGCGCCGAGAATTGAGTGCTGAAACACAATCTCGCGCACATGAGCTGCGTGTTCGCGGCCTCGAAAACCGAGTCTGAGTCGAATTTCTGAAACGGTGCAAATGCATGGAGGTGTGAGTGATAACGGGCATGAGTATGCCGCGCGTCCAGGAGGATGGTCTCCAGTTTCGCGCACGTCTCATCCTTAGACTTCAGAAACCGCACCCACATGAAGTTAGTGTGGTGGTCGATGACCAGCAGGCAATACCGCAGGCCGTAGGGTGAGGGTACACTGACAGGACCCCACAGATCACACGACATGTGTTGAAGCGGGGCGGCTGGCTTCTGAGATGCTGTGCGATTTTTTGGCGCATACGTGGCTTTGTTCAGATTGCAAGACTCACAGGCGAGATCTTTTACAGAACTAGGCATAACCGGTACAGACACCGTGTTACGAGAATGCTGAGCCTGCAGGCTCTGCATGTTCAGGTGCCCCATTCTACTGTGCCACAAAGCAGCGTCGCACTCAGCAGCAAGTGCGACAGAGTTCTGGCTACGACCGTCTACGGTGGGCGAGAACATCCCCGCACAGGCATGCGACCTCGGGAGGAGGTACAGTCCGTTCCCCGACGGGATTAGCATCCCCATTCATGTGGTCACACGCACAGTGCCAGAGTCAGTGTCTGTAGGGAAAGAAAACGCACACCCTGAGTGTTGCTGCATCCAGCTGACACTCAGGAGACGACTGATACGTTGCGCTGATCGAGAGGACAAGTCAGGGGTGTACAGGGCATGAGCGAGCCGAAAGACTGTTCGACCGGAGGTCAGGCAAATGGGGATGCGGACTTTTCCACTGCCCTGGACCGTGACACCGACACCACCAACTGTGCTGCGGCGGGAGGATGGATGAAATTCCGAAAAATCCGACCGAAATGACGTCAAGTTAACGGAGCAGGCATAGTCAACTACCCAGTACTCAGACAGGTCGGCAACACGAGATGCAGCAGACGTGAATGCAACTGAGGCAAAGGACGTACTGACCTCAGTGTCGTCATACTCGTCTTGCATGTCGTATTCCAGTGCGTCCTCAGCAGGGAGCATGTCCCTCAGATGCTTCAGCAGCAGAAAGGTGGCTGAGGTGTGCAGTGGGGGGAGGCTGGTCCGCGTATCTGTCGGCAATCTGTTTGCGCTTGGCCAGTGTCCAGCGGAGGACATCAGCATCCGGCGCTTTGCAGGTCGACCAGACATGGTTTGGGTCTCCGCAGGCCCCGCACTTCATTGCGAACTTGGACTTCTTTTTGTCCGCGGTCCATCCCCCACCGCCACGGCCACCCTGCCGTTTGCGATCCGCAAGGAAGGCATTGACCGCAGGCCCGGAATCAGCAGTGTCCCCCTTGTTGGAGACATCTGCATCAAGATTTTGAGCCTGGTGGATAATGCTCCCCATCACTTTGTCGACTGACAGGATGAAGTCGGTGTCAAAGGCGTTAATCACACACTGTTTGGCTTGGCCATACTGCCCAACGTTCGACAGGCCGCGAATCATGACCAGAGCGAGGACGTGGGGGTGAATGGCTGCAGAGCCATCTTTCAGCTGCAGGCACTCGTTCAGCTCATCGAAGCACTGCTTAACGGCGTGGACGTATGCCGAGACTGATTGACCAGAGGCCTGACGAACCATCATGCGGTCCAGGAGCGACAGCGTGCGTGAAATGGACTGCGCGTCCAGTCTTTCGCACAACACTTCCCATGCGGCTGTCCCGCAGTCGAGTCGTCCAGCGGGGACCCCCGCGATGGCCTGTGCAGCTGGCTTGTTCTGGCGGCAGCACTGAACGAGCATCGCGTGCGCGAGCCGCTGAGCGACTGGATTCAGAGGCACGCCAGAGGAGGAAAGAGCAAGTTGAGGGATCAGTGCAGCCCCCTTAATCGAAAGGAACGACAGGAAGTCGCGCTTCCAGGTCTTGAATTCACCCGTCCTCGGCATAAGCGGAGCGTCCATGCGAAAAGACCGGGAAAAAGAGTCACCGTCGAAGTTGGTGGCCCAGTCTGCTGTCATCGCAACGAACTCCGGGTCGATCGTGGGCCTGCGGCTGGCGCTGCTGTGGAGCGGGTACTCGTGTACCGGAGTAGCCACGGGGTCGCTAGCAGGCCGGTACTGGATGGGCACAGGTTGGAACGGCGCCGTGTCGATAGGCACCGGGTGATCGCGCAGTGCGTCCCGACGGAGAAGCTCCGACTGCGTCCGGTCCTGGTCGTCCATTCTGGCGTGGAGCAGCTGTAGCTGTTCCATCACCAGTCGAATGTTGTCGCTGGCTGAGTCGGGCAACGGAGTGTCGCACGTGCCGGAGTCGACACCCGAGTCGGCGGCCGATGCGGTAGGTGCCGGCTTTGATTTTGGCGCCATCGTAAAAGGGTCGAGTACCCAACCGGACAGTGGAAAAAATCCACTAGCGGTGACTGTGCCTAACGACGGTATACAAAGAGACGGCCTGATGCCCGCCGACCCGTCGGCCTACTGCCCCGGGGTGTCTCAATGCGCCTTTTTCGTATCCTCCACCCAGTGTGGGGCACAGTGACAGCCGAGGCAAGAACAGGCAGGTGTATATGTCCGCTGCTCTACGTTACGGCTGAAGCTGTCGTGCACCCTGTGTATGAGTATTCACCCTCACAATGCTCCCCCCTTCCCCACTCCAGCTTGGACCTGTATGCACCCTGTCCACACAAGCGAGTGCGCTTGTGTGGTTGGCTAGGTCGTCGTGGCGTAGAGTAGAGTAGGTGGTAGCGGGGCTGTTCCGTAGAGTAGTGTTTGAGAAAGTGGAAATAAATATACAGAGTAAAGTATGATTATTCGAAGAAAAAAAATTGGCTTTGCCTTCGGGCGAGTGTCCAAGTTGCACGCCGAAAGGCACTGTCGTCTCGCGTAACCTTCAGGTGGAGGGCTCCATAACCTTTTGAACGTGGTATGCACGCTTCGATAAGGAAGATAATGTAACGTGATGGTTACAGGTACGCTACACGACCAGCCTTGGGTGGCGGCTGGTGTCGAGACAAGAGAGTGTGTCAGCTGTCGCTGTCAGCTGTCTGTACGCTAGTTTGTGATATCGCGCTCAGACACTCTAGGTGATGTTCTGTACATAAGGACTTCTATCAGAGCATACATTAGCTCTCTGTAACTAATCTGCATTAGGAATTAATTACAACAGAGTGGGGAGAGTAGGTGTCGGTGAGGTGTGCAGGTGGGATGGTGATGGTGGGGTTGGGGAGGTGTGTGTTGTAGACTGACTCGAGTGTGTTGTGGAGGGCGGTCACGGCTGTATGTGAGGGTAAGGTGGAGAGTGCGAGGGGGTTGGCAACGAGGTAGATGTCGACCATCCAGCGTGTGCCGAATGGGGTGGGAGTGGGTATGCATGTGTGTTGGTCGGGTGGTAGAAAGGTGTTTGCGTTGTTGGGAAGGGTGTAGAGGTGGTGGGTGCATGGGGAGTCGATGTATTTGGAATGTCGGTATGGTATGTGTTCCCATCGAGGGAGTATGAGGATGGTGGCGCTGGGTGTGTGTGGGGCTGTGGCGTGGGCGCTGATGAGTGCGTGTTCCGTGGCTCGGCGCATGTATTCGTGGTCTTATTCCATGTTGGCGATGTTGGTCCCGTGCCATGTGTGTGGGGCGTTGCTGCCGCTGGATGAGAAGAGTATGTCTTCGGGGTATAGTGAGTGGTAGGTGTGAGAGTTGAGTCATTTGTGAAGGGGGTCGGAATAAAGTTATGTTTGGGTGTGGAATGTGTTGCGGAGTGCTGTTAGTAGGTCCTCTCTAGGGGCCCATCTGTTGCGTGTGGTGGAGGCAGATGTGGGTGAGTGGATTTCCGAACGGGAGCCGAGGCGAGTGATGAGGTGGTAGATTTCCTCTTCGAACGAGTGTTTTGTGAGGTCGGGGCGAAAGAGTCGAAATAGATGTCGGACGCGGGGGCCGGAGCGGGTAGTGACTGCGCGGCCGTCGGGGGTGCAAAGGACGGTGGTGTCTTGCAGTGTTGGGTGGGCGTGTATGGTGAACGTGCCGGTGGGGAGCATATCGAGGTCGGGGTGGATAGGGTCGTGGTTGAATGTGATGAGGGGGTGCGTCCATGGGGGGGTCCAGGTTCGGGAAGCATGGGTGTTGTGGAGGGGACAAAGCATGAGGTAAATTCGGAGAGGGCGGTGGGGCCGGAGGGGGTCTCACTGATGGTGTCGTGGACATGTAGGCAAGGGGCCCACTGGACCTCGTGGAGGCGGGTGAGGTCGTGGTGTTGGCCGCGGGCGCACCATTCGCATTGCCAAGTGGCGGGTCCCTGCGCTGGGCGGCATTGGGAATGGACGGCAAAGTTCGGGCACGTATAGAAGGTGGAGGTGGGGTCTGTGTGTGGGGGTTCATGGCAGATGGAGCGGGTGATGGGGGAGGGGGTGGGGAGGCACACCGATGTGGGGGTAGAGGACACGAGGCGGAAGCCGTCGTCGAGTTGGAGTTGGATGTCCCACTCCGTGAGGTGTTCCGGAGCCCATTCCACCATGTATTGGGTTTGGCCATATTCTGTGTCTTTGTGTTTTGAAATTATGCGTGTGACGTCGCAGGGAGGGTACTGGTGGTCTGAGGGTGAGAGGCATTCAGTCTCGATGTGTGTGGTGGGTGCCATGGAAGGGGGGTGCTGGTGCGAGGGGTAGGTATGCTTGATGACATGGTGGTGGGAGAGCACGGAAGGTGGGGGGAAAGGAGGGGAGCCATGAGGGGTGGATGATGGTTGGGGGGATGCGTGTTTGGGTTTGAGGTGTGCGATGGGGAGGCGGTTGTGGATGGTGTCAAGTGGCTCGGTTAGGACTACGGGGATAAGACGGATGGGGACTGAGAGTGAGGTGGTGGACCCTGTGTGTGTGGAGATGAACTTGCAGGGTTTGAGGAGGAGGGAGGTTGAGGAGGCGCGGAGGAGGACCTGTGGCCATGTGGTGATGTTTTGTTTCCAAAAGGGGGTGAGGCGGGGGAGGAGGGTTGCGTGGGCCTTGCGGGCAGTGAAATCACAGTGTGCTTGTTTGTAGGTGTGGGGGTCGGTGATGTGGGTGGCTCTGTCTCGGAGTGATGCGAGGAGGGTGTTGTCTTGGCGGGTGAAGTGGTCGCGGAGTGTGGAGGCAATGGGGTTGGTGAGGGGGAGTGGTGGGATGTTGTGGAACATGATGCATGCGTCGCATTGGGCTCGTACAATGCATCGGAGTGTGGGTGGGGAGTTACGTGTCATGATGGATTCAGTGGGCCAGTGGGTGTACGTGGCGGAAATGGTGTAAATGTGTTCTCGAGCCATGTGGCCTCTGTAGCTAGGGGTGATCATGATTCTGTGGAGGTGGTAGACTGTGAGTTGTTCGGCGTGGGCTGTAAGGGAAGTAGGGCCATAGTGTTGCGAGACATGGTTTTGTGTGGTAATCAAGTTGCTTCACAGCAATGTTGGTCAAGTAGCATCGTGATAGTACGGCTGTGACTCAGCACTATAAGATGATAAGCCAATCAACAATAGAGAGGATTAGGTTGCTGATGGTGGCAGGTTGCTGAGCGTTAGATATCATCGAAAGGCTCAGAATATACGTTGGCGTGTGCTCACCACAAGGTGAGTGCGTGTCCTGTGATAGGCAAGTGCTAGGCACTTGCTGAGGGTGAGATGACATGCAGTGTCACTCACCGAGTGTAAGCATTTCCTTATCGCCCCCTCAACTTTGACAGGTTATGGGCCCTCTAGCTGCTAGTTGTTGGAGTTATTTGTCTTGACTGGAACCTAGAGCTTGCTCCTCGAAGAGTGGTAGACCTTTGTGGTGTCGCACGGTACGTGAGGTGCGGCTGGCTCACAAAATGGCTGGCTCTTGCTTGTGTTGTAGCTTTACTTCGATACCCGGCTGGTAGCGACTTGTTTGTGTCGCTTGGAGCCGGCTTGAACCCCCGAACGCCGACTCGTGTGACGTGAAAATCGGCTTGCTTTCCTCTGTTATAGCTGGGCGCTTTCTGGAATTTTATCCGCTTCCGGAGCTTGTCACCCGCCAGTTTCTTTTCTCGTGAAAGCCTATAGTGGTCCGGCTGAATTTTTGGAAAGGCATCTTACCACAAGTGTACTAGCACTCCTGTACGACGTCACTTGACCGACCTTCTGAGACTGGTTTCTGATTGCCTTGGGTGTATAGACTCCGGGAGTACAACTGCGTCTTCGGTCAGCCCTTTGCCGTCTCCTTTTCTGAGCCGCGTTGCCCGCCTCTTCACCGGTACTTGGTGCTTTTCTTGTTGGCATTTTTCCTGATTTTCTGGTGCTCTTGCGAGCGCATCCGACGTACCTACTATGGACTCCGTGAAACTACCCAAGTTCAGTGGGGAGAGACGAGATTTTGACGTGTGGAAGAAACGTTTCCGTGCATTTGGCTTGATGCAAAAGTGGGCTCCGGCTTTGTCGTCGGATGGTGCCGCTTCCCCTCAACAACATGTCGACACGTACTCCACATTGATTCTTGCGCTGCCGGAGGACGATCTTTCCATTATCGAGAATGTTAGCGAGGATGACAAGACCTGCGGCCACACTGCATGGACTGCGTTAGTCAATCATTATGAGGGCGATGGTGTTTACCGGTGTACGGAACTATTGCAGGACTTGGAGACGCCGCAAGCGGACGGCGAGAGCGGCATTCAGTACCTGAACCGGTTAGTTCGACTGCGACGACAGCTTGCCCGAGTTGGGGACGTCGTCCACGACCGGCGTATCATCATGTACTTGGTGAAGGGCCTGCGCAGCGATTACCACTCCATCACCGACACGTGGGACGTACACGACCTCAGCATGGATACCGTCAAGCGTGATCTTCGTCTAAATGGCATGCGCATCGAGAGTCGTGCGCAATCACATACAACGGAGCCCCCAACGCCTAAGGCTTTTGCAGCGTCTCATGATGACTCAACGACTGAACTTTTGAAGCGGCAAGTCTCCGAGCTCCAAGACCATCTGAAATCTCTTCAAGGAGCTGCGACTACTCGTCGTACATCATATGGCAGAGGCGCAGCGAGAATTTTTCGTGGTGTTTGCTATGGTTGTGGTAAGAAGGGCCATCGCAGGTCCGAGTGCCCAGTCAACAACACCGGAGGTAACTCTGCGCAAGTGGACTCCCCGGTTGCTTTTCCGGCGGTCATGGACGTGACAGCCACCCCAGCGAGGCCATTTTCCGAGGCTCGACACATGTTCGAGCGCGATGGGGAAACGTGGATGTGGTTGGCCGACAGCGGCGCCAGCAATCACACGATTAGTGTGCGCCGTGACTTCTGTGAGTATCGAGCGCTCACCGACCGGCTTTGGGTGAAGGGTATCAGCGCCCGCGCTGTTGGAGTGGGCTCGGTCCGCATCATTGTGAAGGCTGAAGATGGAGAGGAGATTCCTGCCACGCTAAAGAATGTGCTCCACGTTCCTGAGCTATCCCGTCGTGCGTCGTGGTCTTACCATCGGCTTTTCAGCCTCACCCAAGCTCGGCGACAAGGTCACTCTGTGGTGTTAGCTGATCCCGTGGACCACCTTCGTCTTCATGCCGGTCATGGTGGTGGCGTGGTGGTTCAGTTAGAGCGCGCGCATTTGTTGGTGTGGTTGCCGGCGCGGGTTGCTTCGTCGAATCCTACCGCTTCGGTCGCCACTGCGCCATTGGAAAAACGGTTGTGGCATTCCCTACTCGGTCACCTTGGCGAGTCGCAATTGAACGGGCTCTTGGCCACTCAGGTGGAGGGTGTGCCGTTTTCTGCGTCGGAGAAGTTGGGCTTCTGTGAGACGTGTGCTGTGTGTAAGTCGCACGTCCGCCGTATCTCTCGTGAGCCGGCTGACCGGAACGTTGGTGTCTTTGAGGTCCTCGGCTTAGACTTCTGCGGGCCTATGAGTGTTCCATCCTTGGGAGGACAGCGGTACAGCTTGTGTGCGGTTGATTTCCGGAGCCGTTTCATGCTGCATGATGCGGTCCGCTCCAAGGATGAGGCTCCCGCCTCGTTCCGTCGCATGTTGACTACCATCCGTTCTCTTGGGCACACGGTTCGTCGTCTTCGGGTGGACAATAACACGGTGTTCTTAGGTGCTGCCTTCCGAAACCTCTTGGATGAGTTCAACATCGCTGTGAAGATCACTGCCCCTTACGCGCATTGGCAACATGGCCGTATTGAACGGCAGTGGGGGACGTTGGTCCCGATGGCACAGTCAATGATCCGGCAAGCCGCGCTGCCTAAATCGTATTGGGCTCTAGCGATGGCCGCTGCGGTGCATGTCCGTTATCGTGTGCATAGTAGTGGAGCCGGCGGTGTACCTTTCGCCTTGGCGACCTGTAGACGAGCTGATTTGAGCTCCATGCGGGTTTTCGGCTGTCCGGCCTATGTCCACGTTGACAAGTCTCAACGCCGCAAACTTGACGATCGCGCGTGGAAGGGTGTCTTTGTGGGCTATGCTTCCGAATCACCTGCGTGGTTGGTGTACAATCCTGCTACTCGTCGGGTGGTGAGCAGCCGTAACGTGGTGTTCGATGAGGCTGCAGTCCTCTCCGTGGGGGAGAGTAATGCGGAGCAACGCACTGATGATGAAGAGGACAGCATCCCGCGCACCATGTGTAGCGAAGAACGGGATGCACCTTCGGGGGAGTCGCCGCTACGGGAGTCGCTACAGCATTCCGGGTCGATGGAAGATGAACGGGACATGCATTCGGGGGAGACTCCACGTCCAAGGTATAATCTTCGATCCACTGCCGCACCACAGCAATGCGTACTCAGTCCAAGGTATAATCTCAGTTCAGCGGGCGCTTCGGGAGATGGATGGACTACGGGAAGTGCCGCGGCTATTAAGTCAACCAGCAGCCCGACACTTCAAGAGCCGGTGTCATACAAGCAAGCGCTGAGGAGTCCCCAATCGGGGGAGTGGGAGGCAGCTATCAAGAGCGAGTACGACTCACTTGTATCTCGGAAAGCATGGACATTGGTCCCTTTGTCAGCTGGTCGCAAACTCGTAGATTCCAAGTGGGTGTTCAAGCTGAAGCGCGATGCCAATGGACAGATAACTAGGTACAAAGCAAGACTTGTGGCTCGCGGGGTTACTCAGGAGAAGGGTGTGGACTACCACGAGATCTTCGCTCCCACAGTGAGGGTGATTTCTATTCGAGCGTTGCTCGCGCTTGCTGCTTATTATGATTGGGAGGTGGAGCATTTTGATGTGGTGACGGCATTCTTGGAGGCCGATATCGAGGAGGAAATCTACATGAGGCAGCCGGAAGGATTCCGTCACTTCGACATCAATGGAGAGGAGCGAGTGTGCTTGTTGAAGAAATCATTGTATGGCCTCAAGCAAGCTCCTAGGAACTGGAATAAGACAATCACAGCATGGCTAGAGGAGTATGGCTTTACCCAATCCAAGGTGGATCCCGGCATTTACGTCTTCATCAAGGAGGGTGAGCTTTATGTCTTGGCGTTGTACGTGGGCGACAGCATCATCGTCGGACCAGCGGGTAGGTTCATCGGTGGGTTCAAGTCGGCTTTCGGCGAAAGGTTCAACGTGCAAGACCTCGGTCCAGTGTCTTGGTTGCTTGGCATGACAGTCGAGCGTGATCGTGGCAGCCGCACCATCAGGATTGGACAACAACAATACGTCTTAGATATGTTGGAGCGCTTCAACATGATGGGCTGCAAGCCAGTGGGCTCACCTATGGCGGTAGATGCTTTGAGCAATTGTGTGGAGACGTCGACATCAAGGTTGCCCCCCGGTCTAGTGCCGTACCAAAGCTTGATCGGCAGCTAGTTGTACGCTTCCGTAAGCACACGGCCCGACATCACCATAGTTGTTAGCCACCTTAGTAGGTACATGTCCGACCCCTCTCAGTCACATTGGGAGCAAGCCAAGAGGGTGCTTCGCTACCTCAAGGGGACCGCAGAGTCGGTGTTGATGTACGGTGGCGCACCCTCATCAAAGGTGGTAGGATGGTCAGATTCTGACTACGCGAGTGATATCGGCGAGCGGCGCTCTCGCACGGGGTATGTGTTCATGCTCAACGGTGCAGCGGTGAGCTGGAAAAGTCAGCGGCAACAAACTGTGGCGTTGTCGACAGCGGAGGCGGAGTATATGGCGCTGACTGCGGCCACTCGGGAGGCGATGTTTTTGAAGCAACTACTCCACGAGTTTCACCAAGACTCCGGGTCTCCCATCACAATTCACGAGGACAATCAGAGTTGTATTGCACTCAGCAAGAATAGCATGACGACCGGACGCAGCAAGCACATGGACGTGAGGTAACACTTCTGTCGGGAGAAGGTGGAGAGCGGAGACATCGAGGTGCAATATTGTGCGACGGAGAGCATGCTTGCTGATGTGCTTACCAAGCCATTAGTGAGTGCAAGGCACGGCAAGCTGTGCAATGCCATCATGGGATTGCCTGCGTAGCAAGGGGGAGTGTTGCGAGACATGGTTTTGTGTGGTAATCAAGTTGCTACACAGCAATGTTGGTCAAGTAGCATCGTGATAGTACGGCTGTGACTCAGCACAATAAGATGATAAGCCAATCAGAAATAGAGAGGATTAGGTTGCTGATGGTGGCAAGTTGCTGAGCGTTAGATATCATCTAAAGGCTCAGAATATATGTTGGCGTGTGCTCACCAAAAGGTGAGTGCGTGTCCTGTGATAGGCAAGTGCTAGGCACTTGCTGAGGGTGAGATGACATGCAGTGTCACTCACCGAGTGTAAGCATTTCCTTATCGCCCCCTCAACTTTGACACATAGCCTGCGTCTGAGGTATGGCGGTGGAGGGTGGTGCGAGGGAGGTTACGCACCGAGGAGACGGCGGAGCGGAGGGCGCGGCAGATTTGTCCTTCGAGGATGTCTAGTTGGGAGTCGCTGAAGAGGCCGAGTTGCAGGTGTGAAGTGCTTGCCGACTAATAGGCCTCGGATGACGCGTAGTTTGCGGGAATGTGTTAGTGGGGAGGTGGAGAGGGCGGTGATGAGGGATGCGGTGGTGCTCCTTTGTTCGTGCCAATGTTAAGTGAAGGTGAGGGAGGTGTTGAGCTCTACCCCGAGGACGCGGTATGTGTCCGAGGGGCCGATGGAAGGGATGGGGTCACGGTTTGAGTTGATGGTGATGAATTGTGTTTGGAGGTGGGATGTAAGTAGGGTGATGTTGGCAAGACAGAGGGCGTTGCCTGAGCGGTAGAGGGCACCAGTGATTCAGCATTTTCGGATGTTGACGGCCATACCTGTGTAGGCGCTAAAGAGGGAGAGTTTCCGGAGCTGTCTGGTCATGTTGGGGGTTGAGCCTGTGGCGAAGCTGAGATCGTCGGCAAAGCCGTGGCCGGGGTAGGTAGCTGTGGGTTGTGTGGGGTCAACGTCACGGGGCCCCGGGCGGTAGCCCGGGCTGCCCACTGTGAGCCAGCGGAGGAAGGGTTCAAGGAAGAGGGTAATTAGGAAGGGAGAGAGGGTATCCCCCTGGAGGGTGCCACGATTTATGTCTATGGAGGAGGTGGGGCCGTACGGGGTAATGTATTCGGTGGAAGAGACGCCGTATAGGTGTTCGCGGATGTCGACAAAGGTGGGGGGGATACCGAGTTGGCGCATGTATTTGAACATGATGCGGTGGTCGGCTGCGTTGAAGGCTCCCTTGAAGTCGGCGTACATGACGTAGAAATCCTTGTGCTAGAGCTTGGCGTCCTCCATCATCATGATGCTGAAGGAGAGAGCGTCGTGTATGTTGCGGTGTTTCCTGAATCCATCATGCCGGTCGCTAAGGATGCCGTGAGTTTCTGCGTACTTTGAGCCTTCATCTTTGATAAGTGCGGTCCAGAGTTTGAGGAGGTTGTTCATGAGGGCTATATGGCGATAGTTGTCGAGGAGGGTTGGGTCACCTTTCTTATGGAGGAGGCATGTGGTGCTATGGCACCATTCAGGAGGGGTGTAGGACTTGTGGACAAGGTGATCGAGGAGAGAGAAGAGGGCGGAGCGGGTCGCCGGGGGTAAGAATTTGATGATCTCATTAGGGATACCGTCGGGGCCGGGGGCTTTGCCTGTGCCGAGCGAGTTAATTGTTTTATCGAATGTGTCGCGGGTTATCATGTCGGCAAGGGTGAGGGAGGGGTCTCCGCGGGGTTCGATGATAAAGTTGTCAAGGTTGTCCGGGAGTTCCCACGGGGGGGTGGGTAGTACGGGAGGGGTGGCGCGGCTGAGCTCGGCGTCGAAGTGTGAGTGAACCGCCTCTAGGACGTCGGAGGGAGAGGTTCCTTTAGTTTTATCGGGTTTGGTGATTCTGTGGAGGGTCGAGGTCGCGCTTCTGGGGGGAGAAAGCCGCTTCTAAATTTCAGGAGGCGGTGGGAGGATCTCGGGCATGTGTCGTATGGCGTATTGGCTCATGTTTTTATTTTTCTCAATATGGCTGTGGTTGTGGCTCGTAGAAGGTGGCGTATGCGTGCTTGGCATTCTTGTTTGATGGCGGTAGGGGTGAGAGAGTCGGTCGTATTTAAGAGGGCATGTGCTAGGGGGAGGGGGCGCTATTGGTACTACAGCGGCGAAGTTTTTTAATGTGTTTGCGTGTTTTCTTAGTTAACCAAGTGGGGGTGAGGGACGTGTGAGGTGGACGGGGTTTCTTCGGGGGGAGGAGGAGCCATATGGTGGTTGCGTGGTCCATGTGGTGGGAGAGCAGTGTGGTGAATTGCAAGGCGAGGGTGTCGAGGGTGTCGGGGGAGGCCGTAGACGGGGGTGCATTGAGTATGGATGCATGGAGGGTGGCCGTTTGGTTGATTAGGGCGGGTGAGCAGTTTTGGTATGTTTTTATGTGGTCGGATGTGAGGGGAAGTTTGAAGCTGAGTTTGCGGGTGGTGTGGTGTGCGTGGGGGTGGGCATTGGGTGGGGGGGGGGGTGAGCCATGAGAGAGAAGGGGGCAGGAATGATGAGGTGGATGGCTGAGTGGTCGGTGAAGTGTGAGGGGGGGGGGAAGACCGAACAAGCGGACGGTGAGAGGACGAGAGGAGAGGGAGGTAAGGTGAGCCAGTGGTCGAGGCAACCGCCGCTGCGGGGGGAGGTAGGGATGGGGGGGTGAAGGGGAAGGAGGTAGGATTTGAGTAGTGAGGTGAGGGCGAGGTTACAAGTACCTTGTGTGGTGGTCGACTGGAAGTCCCCTCCCCATAGGACGCGGTTGTTTGGGTGGTCGTCGGCCGGGCGGAGCCCCCACGCTGCAACTTCAACGTATAAGCGTGTTAGCTGGGGGTTGTGGAGTTGGGGCATGTAGGCGCCGAGGAGGAGGTAGGGGGTGCCTGAGTGTGGGAATATGGTTAGTCCAGCGATGTGGGGGATGAGGTGGGAGGGTGGGGTTAGGACGGTGGCAGATTGGAACGAGGCTCGGCGGACCGCGAAGAGAGCGCATGCATTGGGTAGGGGCACATGTGAATAGTATGGTCGAGAGCTTTTGAGTAGGTATTGGGGGAGGGCGATACGCCAACGGGATTTATGAGTGATGTGGTTGGTCTCGGTGAGGATGAGGACGTCCGGGTTGTGTGTGGTTGTGAGGTGTTCAACGTCCATAATGGAGGTGTGGAGGCCACGGTTGTTGAGGTTGATGAGGTGGAGTGGTTGGGCTATGTGGTTCGGGAGGATTGGTGAGGGGAGGGAGTCGGGAGGGTTGGGAGGGTCGACGGGGGGGCGGGCGACTTGAGGTGGGAGGAGTGGAGGGGGGAGGGAGGGAGGGGCAAGGGGGGCATGGGAGGGGCGGGGGAGGTGGTGGAGGAAGGGCGGGGTGTGGGAGTGGAGGGGGTGAGGGGGGTGAGGGGGGGTGGAGGGCGGTGAGCAGTTGGGAGCGCCCGACCGGGAGGGGAGTGGAGCGGAAGGTGTGGTGCCACATGAGTGAGTGTAGGGAGTAGACAGTGGTACGGGGGTCGAAGTAAGGGGGTTTGTAAGTTTGGTCGGGGGGAGCTGTGGTGATGAAGTAAGTATGTAATAGGGCGTGGTTTCCGCACGACCATGCGTGGGACGTATCATCTTGGCGAGGGGGGTTAAGTAAGCGTAGGTCGCCGACGAGCGGGGGGGTTGAAGAGTTCCAGGAGGCTAGAAGAGCGAGAGAGCGAGTGAGGAGGTTGGGAGAGGGGGTGGTGAAGGGAGTCAATCCAGGTAGCCGAGGAGTGGGTTAAGTGGAGGACACCGAAGTGTGAGTGTTGCCATGTGAGGACGATTAGGGGGTGGTTAGGCGTGCCAGGGTGAGGGGGCGAGCCTCTGTTAGAGAGGTTAGTTCATTGGCTAGGGTACCACGTATGGTGGTGGAAGTTGTCAACTTCGTTATTGGTGATGATGGTATAGGAGGCGGAGGCGGTGGAGTGGAGTTGAGCGAGGGAGTTAGCAATGCAGTGTAGGTTCGAGAGGTCTTGGTATTGTCCCCATTGGAAATAGAGCACCGCGTAGGAGTCAAGGTTGCCAATGGGGGTGGGCAGGCCATGTTCGAGATTTAAGTCAAATAGGTATTTGTGTGATTGGATGTTGCAGGTGTGTGAGGTAAAGTGGGCCGGGAGGGAGGGCCGAAGCGAGGTGGTTACAATATGGTTGCGGGTATCGGTCTTGTGGGCATGGGGGGGGTCGTGGGGTCTAACCTCTGGGCCGCGAGGCCCGTCCTTTGGGTAGTTAGGGATGAGGTTCAGTCGTGTTGGCCGGGAGTGACATGTAGGGGCTGGTTGGGCTGCCGGAGGGGAGCGGGGCGGAGGAGGGGGTGCGGGTCTCTCCTAGGTCGCCCTCTAACATGTCCTCGAGGTCTTCGAGGGTGCAGTCGTCGCCGTTGCGGGAGTCGGAGGGAAGGGGGGCGAGGGTGGGGTGGAGGGAAGGGGGGGAGTCAAAGGGGGACAAGGAGGTGGAGTGTGAGGGGGGAGGGTGGGCGGGAAGAGGGTTGTTAGAGGGGCGGGGGGGGGCGGTGGGAGGGGGGAGAAGGGGAGGTTTTCATGTGGGAGGGGCGTGTGTGCTTTGTGATACCTGCCGGGGGTGCGGGTTTGAGTGAGGGGTCGGTGGGAGGCCGGGTGTGAGGGGGAGGAATCCATGTGGCCGGGTGGGGATGAGGTGGGGATGTGCGGGGGGGGGGTGGGTGGGAGGGTCGGGGAGAGGAGGGGGGAGGCGGGTGGGGGGGGCAGGGGGGCGTTGGAGGGGGTGGAGATGATGTGGGCTGGTTTGGGGTCATTGTGCGTGAGATGTGAGGAGGAGAAGTCCATTGGGTCGGTGGGAGTCCTCGGTGATGGTGAGGAGTGGGGTATGGGGGGTGGTGCCGAGATGCGTGTGGAGGAGGGGCCGACGGAGTTGGCGGAGGGTTTGGAGGGGGGAGTGGGAGGGGGGGTGGAGCGGTGCTTTTTGGAGGGGAGGAAGGTGTTGGATTGGGTGGGGACTGGATGGGGAGGGATGGAGGAGAGCTGAATGTCGGGAAGGGAGTTGAGGTCGAGGGGGGGTGGCGTCTTCGGCGTCCAGCATTAAGAACTCGGAGGTCTCGAGGGGCCACAGGTTGGAGACGTTGCAGTCTCGGAGGTGGTGGGTCCATTGGAGGAGGAGGGCGGGGGGGTTGCGGTATAGGATGTTGTGTTTGGTGAGAGTGAGTGGAGGTGGAGAGGGGGTGGTGGTGAAAGCTGGGTCCGAAAGGCGGGCCTTACCAACGATGGAGTAGTGGTGGGGGGTGATGGTGAGGGTGCAAGTGGTCTGGGTGTGTGCGCCTCTGTGAATGAATGTGTGTTGGAGGGGGATTGCGACTATGCCGTTGGTGGAGATGAGGATGCAATACATTTCCGTGGTGAGAGATATTTGGATGTTGGTGGTGATGGTGGGCGGAGGTGGAGGGGTGGGAACGGTGGGCCGTCTGGAAATTTTTGGAGGGATGTGTGGTGGGTGAGGTCGAGGGGGGTGTGGGGGGGGGTTGAGGGGGGTTGTGGTGTGGTGTGTGAATTCACGTGCGGTTTGGTGGAGCAGGGTGTATAACTAGTGTGTGGATGGAATTACGCCGTCGACGGAGATGCATGGGAGGGAGAGGGTGTGGCGGGACTGGATGAGGACCGTAGTAAGGGCATGTGGGCGCCCATGAGGTGCCTCGGACATGTCCCGTGACTGGGGGAGGTGTGATGGTGATGGTGTGAAGATGGTGGTTGGGGGGGTACGTGAAGTGAATAAGGGAGAATGTATAGTGAAACTAGGCCTAATTGTGAATGGATTGGGTTATTGGGCAGGTGGGAGATATTTAGCCAGAGGGAGGAGGGGTCACCCTGGATCGGGGTGGGAACGTCCACTGGTTGGAGTGCGTCCGCGAATCGGAGGAGGAATTGGGTCGATTCGGGTAGGTCCTCGACTTGGCAGGAGGTAGGGGTCGTGGGAGCGGTTCCTGCGGGGACGAGCTCAGCCGCGACACGGGAGGTGAGCAAGTCTTGTAGGAGGGCGATGGTTTCTGGGCCGGAGAGATTAGTGAAGAGGGGGGAGTGGATTTTGATGCGGCGGCCTGAGACTGCGGGGACCGATGCAGCTTGGAGGAACTGAATTTTCTGCTGTCGTAGTTTGGCCAACAGGGAAGGAGAGGACGCGGCGGTGGGAGGCGCCGGACCGGCCGAACGGAGTTCACGCTGTCGTAAAGCGAGTTGGTACAGGAGGCCGACCGCTACGCATGAGGTGGGGATGTCCAAACGAACCTCTTGGAAGCCCGATCCGAGTTCGACAGGCAGAGGGGTGGTGTCGTAGGATGATGGTGCTGTCGGGTGGTGTGTGCGAGTGGTGCTCGGTGTCCAGCGCGATTCGTAGATGAGTTCGCGGCCGTATATATTTTTAACGCGGATGGGGAGGTCGTCGAGCTGGTTGAGGCTTTCGAGCAGCCACCGACGGGCTACCGAGCAGGCCGAGGGCACCGATTCCGAGGGGTGGGTCGAGTCCGGGAGGAAGACTCCGTGCATCCAGAAACGGGCGAGATGGGGGGGTGGGAGGTGGAGTACTGGCTTGTGAGGAGGTATGAGTTTATCATACGTGTTGAGAAGTCGTCGGCCGGCCCTAGGCCAGTAGTTGACCGGGGGGCCGCGAGGACTAGGGGAGTGTGGAGTCCTCGACTAGGGGGGGGGGTCCATTGCAGTGCCCAAGTTCCGAACGGCTGGGGTTGGTTGAGGAACCGTGAGGAACGGGGAAAGAAGGTGTCCCGCGAGGCGGGTCATGGGGTTGGAGAGGTCCACAGGACGCGCATGCTCCGGGTGATCCCGCAAGAGCACCTGTCTGTATGTGGGGGGGGTTAGAGGTCGATGACATGTTGATCGCGTGTGATTCGCAGTATGGATAGGAGAGAGGGTGGTTTGTAATATGCTTTCGAGTTGGATTCATAGTGGGCTGCGTGTGTTGGCTGCACACGACCATGCCTGATGGGGCATGGGTTTGGTGGTTGTTGACGGCGGACGTGAACGTCCGGACGCTCGGTGGGGCGCGGTGTGGCGCGCCGCCCCTTGGGAGGGGGGTTTTTGTAATCGATGGTTGTTTTTGTCTGTTCGTAGTACTAAAGTGGGTACACGTTTGGATTTCGAAGTGGATGGCGCGAGAGCCGTCGGGGGGTCGAATTTCAAAACTCTGAAAGCTGCGCCTTGCTGTGTGTACCGTTTGGTGTCTCTACGGATCCACTGACTTGGGAGAGTTTGTTGTAAGTAATACCGCATACGTATTAGTTGCAGATAGCTACTGTAAGCTATTCTAGATATGATTAGTACATGTCTAGATCGGACATACCGATAAACTGTTTGACTCGGTACAGAGCTGTCGCTAGGCTACAGCTCTAACACTTCTGTTGTCCCGACACCACGCCTGTAGGCTGGTTGTCGCCTTAACTGTTCCGTTTGCGGGACTGTGACTGTAACTACGTTTGCGTACGTTATCTTCCACACTAACTGTGTTTGCATGGTTCAATAGGTTATGGGCCCCCGCCTCACGTCACTCACACGCGACAACCTGGTTCGGCGAGCTGCGATCGACAGCTCTCCCGCAGAAGGCAAGTTTCTTTAGAAAAATAGTACTTTCAACCTGTAGTCGGCGGTATCGCCAGTATAAACTGCGATTTTAAAACCCGCCACCACCCTCTTAAGTCAGCCACCCGCCGGAGATAGCCAGCCACCCACACCGACGCACTCGTCGTGTGTGGTCAGGGTGCACACATGTCCAAGCTGGAGAACGGGGGGGTGCACTGTCGGGTGAATACGCATCCACAGGTCGCACGCCAGCCGTAGCTTACCTTTGATTTTTATTTTTATACTAGCCTCGCGCATCAGCCACCTCGCGCAGCGCTCCACCTGTCCTGGCCTTGGCCTCGACTTGTGCCCCACACTGGGTGGAGGATACAGAAAAGGTGCTCTGAGACACCCCGGGGCTACAGGCCGAGGGGTCGGCGGGCATCAGGCCGTCTCTTAGCATACCGCTGTTAGGCACGAGTCCGGCTAGCGGTTTTTACCGCTGCCTGTTTTTAATCCAGCTCTTTCTTTTTCGCCCTCTGTCGAAATGGCGCAGAAAAACCCGCCTGTTGCACCTGTTGGTTCCCCTGACCCAGGCTCTCGGCAGAGCACTGTCCATACTACCGAGGGTGTTCTCGAGCTGCTACGTGTGCAACTGACGCGCCTTGACGCGTATCTCGACTCGCGGTCGGCCGCCATTGTTGCTCTTCCTGCTGCGGGTGCTATATCGCACCCCCCTGTAGCTCAGCGCCGCCACGATGCACACCTCGCACACGTTCCGGACGGCCACCACCTGCACACCCTCCCCCTCGAACACCCCCCGGATACTCTCGCGCAGATCTTTGCACACGTGGCGCGCTTGACAGCTCGTTTCGACTTGCAGTCGGCCACGGGTGCTGTTGCTGCTGCGGGTGCTAATCCGCACCCCCCTGTCGCTCAGCGCCGCCACGTCGCTCACCTCGCACACTTTCCGGAGGGCCACCACGTGCACACCCTCCCCCTCGAACACCCCCCGGATCCTCTCGTGCTGCTCGTTGCGCAAGTGGCGCACTTGACAGCTCGGTTCGACTCGCAGTTGGCCGAGGATGCTGTTGCTGTTGCGAGTGCTATTCCGCACCCCCCTGTCACTCGGCGCCGCCATGATGCTCACCTCGACCTCGTAGGTGAACACTTGCAACCACCCCCCCAATACCTCCCGGCTGATTCTATCCTACACAGCGACCCCTCCGCTCACAACATCGCGGTTAAACACCTCTCGCCACCCCCCCCCCCACCCCCCCGTTGGATATGCCCCTCACCACACCATACCTCTCATCCCGGAGGCGCCCTTTCACGGCGTCCCCCCCTCCCGTGACCACCCGAATTCGTACGCCCCGCCGTCCCCAATGGCTGGCCGCTCTCCATTTCCGGGTGGCCCACCTCTACCCTTCCATGGACATCACTCTTCCCAAGCCAAGCGTGGCGACCACACCTCCCGTGGCCGTCGTCGCCCCACCGTTGACCCCATAGTCATCGGGCGACCGACACACGCAACCCCCGACTTTGACCCAGACGTCCACCCCAGTCTCTTGGGCAGCCCCCACTACGCCCCCGTCTGCACGCGCCCCGCTGTCTCCCCGGTCTTGCGCATCCTTGGCTCCGCCCAAGCCTCACCCACAGAGGCACATTGGCGCGCTCTGCAAAAGGTCCTCCGCTCCCTTCATGGCACCATTCACATGCGCCTGACGTTGGGGGGGGGCCTGGACCACAGCCTCCAACTCACAGGCTTTGCCGACGCTGCCATGCTCACCAAACTCCTCCCAAGACAGGCACTTGCAAGACACCGAAGTGCGATCATTGGAGGACAAGACCCAATGCAACGCTTCATCCCGTAGCTTCCTGCAGGGGGAGTGTTGTAAGTAATACCGCATACGTATTAGTTGCAGATAGCTACTGTAAGCTATTCTAGATATGATTAGTACATGTCTAGATCGGACATACCGATAAACTGTTTGACTCGGTACAGAGCTGTCGCTAGGCTACAGCTCTAACACTTCTGTTGTCCCGACACCACGCCTGTAGGCTGGTTGTCGCCTTAACTGTTCCGTTTGCGGGACTGTGACTGTAACTACGTTTGCGTACGTTATCTTCCACACTAACTGTGTTTGCATGGTTCAATAGAGTTGGGCTCGGGTGGGGAGAGGTGGACGGTGTCTGTTGTTCAACGAGCCCTATGTCCACCAATCTATCGCTCATAGGGAAGCCAAGCCCTGAGCGAAGACGGTCGGCGTTGCTCATTAGAGCTACCGACCCATCCCCGTTTTGTGGTGCAGTAGTACTTTAGTACTATTGTGGATCTTTTTACTATCTTTAGTGACGGTAGGATTGATGTGTGTGCAATTTTGTTTGGAGATAAAGAGCGAGACAAGTGGCAGGAAGAAAAATTAAGGAAAGGAAAATTATTATGAAAAGGAAGTACTCCCTGCCCCCCACTTTTTGTTGAGAAAGACCGCCACATATACTCCTCGACAAAAGTTCGGACAAGATTTCGCACCTTCGCAAGTAGAAAATATAATTATGCGTCGATTTTGTTGACAAATCTCCTAAAATCGTAGGCAATGCTTATTTGTCCGAAATGGAATGCGCCGACAACTACGAGGGGCGAATTCAAGCACTGCCATGCTTGTGTACTTGGGGTTATCGCGCCCGCATCCGTGTTGCACGCTCCTTCAAACACTCGCCGTGCGGGTTAGACGAAAAGAGTAACGGGCGCACAATGCCGCAATATGAATGATGATGCGACGGTCGCGCAAACATAATGTATAGGCGACGGAGGGAAGAGGTGTTGGGCAGGCCGCTGTGGGGGAAACGCACGAAACCGCGTATGTAGACTTACCACCGATATGCGCACAACTTAAGAGCAAGCCGCTTTCAGCCACAATGTTCAAACGATCATAACTTACTCATATATGTATTTTCATAATAAGTGCCGTTGAACGCATCTTTTCAATGCCCGTCGAACGCGCCTACTCCGGAGTTCAAACACCCACAAATCAATGTAGTATGAATTACTTTAATCTACAAGTTATTCCGGCAAAGCTGAGCCGCAGTGCCAAGCAACACCCATCGAATTCGGCTCACCTCCTGAGGCGATTAGTGCGGGGTGTGTCTATGTATGTATACCAATTCTTCATTCCCATTGACTTCCGAGCCTAATTCCCGACGCGTGCCACGCGTGGGGCGGGTGTGGTTGGCACACGCACATACCCAAGCATTCCAAACACCACCGTCAACGTGATGCGTCCCTAACGGCCAAGTTGGACCTCGCCCCTCCCCTAAGCCAATCGCCCCCGTATGTTTACAGCTTGCAGTGTCTTTCCAAACCTGCGTCATGTGCGTTTTTGCTCGCTTGATTTCCAAAAACATCACCCGTGTCTGCGGCGTGAACTTCCGTGCTCTATTCACACACCCGCAAACCAAACCTCGCGCATTGAACACGGCACCCACGCCTCCAAACCCCCTCCAAAAAGCCGCAAAAGATACGGTTATGTGGAACACAGAGTAATATACAGCTTGGTAGGAGCGCTTGAGCAAGGTCTAAGCGTGGCGTTAAGAACGACGAGTGTAGTTTAGACAATTTCATGGGAATTCGTGGGTTGAATTTGACAAACTCCCTCGACGATACCCGCTTTATGTTGAGGTCTAAACACCCCGGATGACGGCTTACTGCTTGCTTCTCGGCTGTCCTACAACTGGGTGGTACTCAGGTATCGTCGTGCTTGACGTTGTGAGAGGGGAGCGTGCTCTTGACTAGCTTGTGTTTAACATAAATCATGCGGAAGTTTGTGGAGGAGCTTTTATAACAACAAGTAAATAAAACCTAATCGCCTACTATGTACAAACATGTCCCTAATATTTGTTGTATGCGACAAAGCAAACATGCATAATATGAAAGGCGGATTTACGTTTTACTATATTCCTCGTGATACCTAGCCCGCTTTTGACGGTTCTTGTTACTTGCAAAAACTACGCGACCGTTGATCGTTTGGGCCGATATTGTCGAACCATTGTTTTGGATATCGCACTAGAGATGGGGGGGGGGGAGGCGAGGAGGGGGGGGGGGGGCTAAAACGAGTACACCAGACGGTGCGAGTGGGAGTTCTTCCAACGCCGGGTACCCGTAATTGAAATAATTGAAATATTTTACTCCAATACCGGTAAACCGGCTAGAGTCTCTGGGCCCCCCTTTTGCTATGCTCAACTTGTTGTTGGACTTCTAAGCGTGAGGTAGACCGTGAACCACTAATCCCAACCTCTCCAATGGCAGTAATGATACCGTCTAAAACATACCCGTATCCATGTATTTATAATTTTCTGATCTATACGTAATTGTTTTGGATACAGTATGAAATAAAAGATGTCGCTAGTCTCCACGATACGCGGCCTCCTCCAGCCGCTGCGGGGTCGCTGAACAGCTTGAGCTGGTCGAGGCGAACCTGCCTGACCTCGGCTCCTGTGCGACTCCGGTCGTGCCGGAGCTTGGGGGGAAAGGCAGGTGAAAAACCCCCCTCGCATAGGTCGTCGTCGGTCCCGCCTCGATCCGTGCTCAACCCCGCTCGAGGTATTAGCCGCTCCTCTCGACGCAGCTCGCCACCTAGCCGAGTCTTCTCTCCTACTTCGGGGGCTGAGAAGAGAAAAGAACTAGGCTGCATACGGTGTCCGGCTGGCTCTCCTGCCTCCGAGCCAGATTTTCTCTTGTCCCTGTCCTTGTCCCGTCTGTTTCCAACACCTATTTGATCGCGCTGTGGCCGTCCGTGCCCTCCCCCGGTGGTTTACGTTGTTAGGGGGCCGCCTTTACGAGCAGTGTGCCGTTACGATAACCCTAGGCACACCGCCTGAGGCAGCCTATCGATAACTGGGTACCGACTAGGGGAGGGGTTGGAAGAACACATGGATCGAGTCGCCGGTCCTCCAAAGATGGTGGGTACGGGAATTTTTCCAAAAACCCCCCGTACCGGGCTTTTCCGGCGGCGGGCGATCCTAGGGACCGCCGCCGCGAGACGGTGCCGCTCCTCCGGCTGCGACCATCCTCCGTCCTCCGCAGCAACAGGCCTCGCCCCCAAGAGAGATCTAAGGCTAACGCAGGGCTGGCGACTGCTATCGAGCGCCGTCCATGGCGCTGCTTCCCAGCTGTCCGCCGCCTGCTCCAACACCCTCGTCCCTCCGCTGATCCGTCCGTACCCCTCTTCGCCAAAAAAAAATTCGCAAACGCCGCCCCCGCCCCATCGTCGGGAGAGTATCTGCGAGTATTTAGTCGCGGAAAAGACATATCGGATAGGCCGAGCGGGAGATCCCTGTGCCGGTGTACGGATATTATGTTTTTTTCCAAAACCCTCCGTACAAGGCTTCCCGACAGCTACTGATCCCGCGGATCGCAGCTGTCGGTACCTCGTTCAGTCCCCTACCGTGCCAGGCCTGGCACGGCTATGGGGTAACCAGCGCCCACCGCGTGGAGGTAGAGGTAGGTGCCGACGGGCCTGCGGGCGCACCCCCCTCCGGGGCCGCCGCCGCTGCGCCGCCGGCGGGCGCCCGGGTACCCGTACGTACACTCCTTTGAAATGGCCCTTGGTTGGGTTTAATTTAAGCAGTTCGTGGTTCCGTGTCCATCCATCCCGCCCGTGGCCCTTTGCCGTTTCATTTCATGCATGGTATAGCTACAAGGTTGCTAGGCCCCTCACGTAAAAGTGGGGCGGGTGCCGACAAGCTTGTGGAGGGAATCTCTCAAGCGCCACTAACTAAATGTAGGTACTCATATGGCGGCACTCAATCTACATTGTTTGGCATCGGACGAAAAGACTATTTGTGTCCGCTAGAAAATAATTGCATGTGTCGCAGAGGCAATATTCATTGAGGGGGGCGGAAAGCAAAGTTTAACTTGAATGTTGAATGTACCTCGTAGGGCATCTAGAAATTCCTATATAGGGGCTCATCCGCTCCAAAACGTTTCGGTATTTTTAGTTAGGGTAGCGTACTTCGGAGAGCGTACATGCGTGTACCCACCCGGGTGGACGTTTACATGTCTTCCCATCGAGTGCCAAGTGGGCGAGCTCGGGGTCATTTATTTGTACATTATTTGGCGCTCGTGGGGTCTTGATAATAGGGCAGCAATCACCCGATCAAACCAAAATAAAATGATTAACAACAACGTCGAGTTAACGGATGTTGCCTATGTGCGTTCGCGTACAACCATCTAGGACTCGCATGTTTTAGATTTTCCCCTGATCCGCCCATTCCAACATGTCCGCTGGTAGTAATTCATAGTATCAAACATAAAGGACAATATCTATCACCACAACAATAAGATGAAGAAAAGTAATTGTGATGCTATCATTGTGGTACATTATTTTCGCCGCGCGAGGGCGCTGATCAGTACATTTTGTCAGCCCGTGCATGTCGAGTCGGGGCTACCTTACCGCTACTCCCATGCGACTCCGGACGTGCCGGAGCAAGGGTAAAGGTAGGCAAAACCCCCCTCGCTTGGGTCGTCGACGGCCCAGAATCGATCCGCGCACACCCTCGTCCGAGATGTAATATGCTCCTCCAGTCTCAGCCATCATCGTAGCTTAGGTGTCCCTCTCCCTTCGAGGGCTGGAAAGGAAAGGGAGCCTTTACCTCCATGCGGTTTATAGAATTCAAGCGCTCTTGCCGCCGCGTCAGATCTTCTCTTTTTCCGGCGGCTCGTCGCCGTATATTTCCAACACACTTTTGATCGCGTTGGATCCGCATCTACCTACCCTCACTGGTTCACGTTGTTAGGGGGTCGCCGTTACGAGCTTTGGGCCTTCGCGACAACCCTTTGCACATCGCCTAAGACACTCATGTGGGTGGGTGGATGGGTGGGTATACCTACTAAAGGAGGGGCTGGTCGAACACAACGATCGAGTTGCCTTTCCTTAAAGACGTTGGGCACGGATCATTAGCACTAGCATCCCCTTACATTGTGCTTATGTACAATGCAGCCTTAGTACGTAGTGTTATGCTAATTGCGGTTCTCGATTGCCTGTACTCGAACAAAAGTGCCACTTAGAATGGTCAAATCGTCGACGGTCAAGGTAAGGCCAATTTCTTCGAACAATTCGCAAACTGCCGCGTTGACATGTTCCTCGTTAGGCAAGAAAGTACATGCATGAAACCAAGCTTTACGGGTTGAGGGTTCGCGCTGCAAAACAAGCTCGATGTCTGATGCCTTGGTTCCTTTAACATGCAGTACGACCACAACGTAATTATTGAGACAAACGGGTACCATGTCGAATCAAACAACTAGCGTCGAACGAACGAAGAAACATCGAAAGCGTGTTAAATTCAATAGCTCCGAAACCAATGTGACAGTTTGCCTCTTAAAGTTGACAACACAAACAAGTAATGCTTGTTGTTGTTGTTGTTGTCATTGCAAGTGGGAGTGCAAATGGAGAGAGACTGAAGATGTAAGGCAGTTTGTGTGTTAAGAATAGAATGTAACTAAAAAGAAAATGGTTAACTTTGTTTATCACCTCTCTCCAAAGCAATAGGCTCAAATCAGTTTGGCCTAGCTAGATCTTGCCTGGTATCGATTTATCTTCGTGCCTCGCGTTTAAGCTCTCGTAACGGTATGAACAAACTAGCGACGTGGTTTGCCAGTCTCGGAAAATCATACCATAGCGTCTTTCTAGCATGTTCGATGAACTATGCGTATTGTACGTAGTGGGAAGTATTAGCATCACAATAATGTATAATGTCTTCGAGCTAAATAGCAGTGGCGACGTAACCCCGGTATGTAGCTCCGATGGAAGAGTATGAATAAGATTACTAACGAGTACTTGTACAATGTCACGTAATGTATTGTTACATAGCATGACTCGTCACAACGATCCTATACACTCGACCCACATCCTCGCTTGCAACGCATGTCCGCGAATTACTCACACTACCACCCCGAACAAAGCCAAGAAATTTGCCGCTGCGACTGGTATATACGAGGACAAACGCACGACTTCGCCCACTTATTACACGAGGTCCTATGGCCCCCTTGTCTCCAACTTCATGAAACCAAGAGTACGACCCCTCCGAACCAATACGAATGAGGTGCAACGACTCCTTTCGATCGCTGAGTTTTTGCTCATGTGTACGACGTCATCCAAGGTCGAGCTAATCAACGACATAAGGTGAATGTCGCTGATAATGATGGTAATGATATCTTGATTCAACGATGTTAATGTTTATTGTTGGTATACATTGGATTACCTATGTTGTTGAGGTGAATATGTTTGAATATTAGTACCGATGGTGCATCAGACATGTATTATTGTCTCCAATGTATCGATAGTAAGGCTAGGGATGACCCATCGATACATCACCCGTTGGCGGTGCCATGGTTTTGGTAAGTGGTGACTTGTGACATCGACATCAACATTGTGGCATTAGTGCTTAGGTGCTACCCTCAATTATATCAACTATCAAAACCAATGGAACATATCAACTATGATAGTCCTGCGTATTTGTGGAGGGTGGGGCACATTTTAGGCCATAACACGACTACATACCGAGTTCGGACTCACATGGTGTCGAAGCCGCGATCAACAACGCAATAGGCGCTTGCTTTATCGCGTCGAAAAAGCATAGTTGACATGCACGGCCACATCCCGGATATGTGCCGAAGAACGATATATCAATATATCATTTCATACATCGATAATATCGGCGTCCAATGCCATCGATGTCAACATTGCGAAGTATCAACACCACCAGCATCGACAATCCGAGATACCAGTACCACCAACATCGAGGTTACACGATATCATTACCATCGACATGAACAAAACGCACTTGATCCCTAGACTTATTCGATAATTGGGAGGATATATTTTTAACACATGAAACTTTGACAATATATGTCTTCAACAACTTAGTTTGGCAATTGACGGTAGTACTTCTGCCATACCGTTGACATCGATGTCATACTCTTGTCACCGATGGCACCATCAACGGAGTTATCTCCACGTGATGGTGATACTATCCGTGATGTAACGATGGGTTAAAAGCTCATCGGGGTTACGAGTGCTTGTCCAAGGAAACTAGTATGGCCAAGCGAGGCAAGCAACGAAGCAACGTTGGCTGAAGCCTCCGCGTTCACGATGTATGGCCTCCATTAAAGCTGCGAGGAATGAAACTAGGGTGGATGAAGATCCCAACGCGGTGTGCCTCGAGACTCTAGCAGTCGCGATTTTGACATGAATCATTACCCAGTGGGCATGGGGGTTTTATTTCTCATTATTTTTTATTGATAGTAATCATTGGGGGGATTGATATTTATGTATTTATTTTCAGAACTTTTGCTAGGTTCATGGCTAAGCAAATGACCAAGCGATTGATAATAACCTAGCTCGCGGCAACACTTAGAAAAATGTATGGCTATACGGCGGGCTGTGAATAATTAGGATCAAATTCCTTACACGAAAAGGCAGTGGAAACCACCAAGCAAAAAGGAAAAGCAAGGAGGAAACCCTTCCACATGCCAAAGCCCGAGGAACATGGTGGCATGCCACATGACATGGCCGTGACTTTTTTTGCGCCCCCGGGATAGGGGACTCGCATGTACACCCGCACATGCACCATCTGCATGCGGCGTTTTGCAAGCACGACTAAGAGCATAAAGTTCAAAACAAACCTCAAACTCATCATCGATCATGGTCCCGGGTAGGCGACGCTCGTGTGAGTGCATTATGTGCCATTTTACGAGAAACGTACCTTATTGTGCTAATCACACACGAGTTTTGGAGTTTCACCAACTAAAACCTTCCAATAAAATGTAAACAAAAATGAATGCATTCCCGGCACTGATCAAGATTTGTCTCCCCTACCCGTCCGGGCGTCGGCCCATGCGAGTAATGCGAGAAGGAGCAAGGCACATCTCACGGAGCAAAACATTTCGAGAGTGCGATACATGAACTACACAGAAAGCAACATGAGGGAGGACTTGGCGCCATAAGTGGAAAAACCTCCCATTTCTGTAAAATGATTGGCGCCATGAAGGGAAGGAGGGACACCGCCTAATAAAAGGAAGGCATCTATATCTTCGGTGGAGGTAGCGAACAGATGTACATAACCGCCATTAAACTATGGGGCTAGTGCCCCAAAACTACAAAAAATACGAAATTACAACGGTGGCACTCCCAACGTGGGCATTCAAGTATGCTATGTTCGATAGATTTAGGCGCATCCCCGCCGCATGCAAGACAATGGTGGAGAAAACGTTCAGGCATGGCATGAATGCGGGCTAGACCACGGGATGTGGGAAATACATATACAATACGAACCCTACACGCGTACGAAATTGAATCGTAATGTGTAACCTTGCAACGGCCCCCGCGGGAATGCCCGTGCCGTATTGTGGCAATGGGTTCCCAACATATGAAGCCTGGGATTAAATACTCCATGTATCAGTACATGCCGACGATGATGTCTCGAATCCACCCGCCCATACGGCCATACCGCAGACAGGGCGGCGATCAATTACTTACACAGCGCCCATGAACATTATTTCCGCCTGCCGAGGGTACCAGTGTCGGCTTACCTGCCAGTCCCATATCCCGGGGGCGCAAAAAAAAAAAGCGCAGACGAAAATGTCTCCTACCTGTACCTGTACCTGCACTGTGCTCCTGTACCGTTTTTGTCCCGTACATCACGTCACAACGGTGACGAGGGCCAAGCCGAGCACCGTCGTTCCGCCCGCCAAACCCATGCACAGCGCTGTTCAGCGCTGCACAGCCGACGTCGCCATAAAGTTTCAAGGCCTGGGGAAACTGAAATTTAGAGCGTCGACAAGGAAAGTTACAGGTGAGGCGTTGGGAAGTATGGGGCGTTGGGCTTGCTTGCGGTTTTCGAGGCAGCAGCACGGGTATAGCACCGACCGCCGATGTTAACTTGACGTTGTCCGTCACGTGTCGGTACCCCCACTAGCTAGGGCCATGCGGACAAAGGGGCTGGGGCGGGTTCCCAACGCACCCCCGCTGTCAGTTTTGAGGTCAATGTGTAGATTACGTTGGCGCCTTCGACTACGCGTTGGGTTTGATTGTCGAGGCTGTAGCTGCTTCTAAGCAAAGCGCCGTTCGCATGACAGTACGTCGTCATGACGCGTCACATTTCCTCTCGTCATCGGCTGCCGTTTGTACAAAGTTTGACCTCTCCGTTGACTGCCGCCCGGATGGCCCTCGTTGTTGCTTAGCGGATGTCCAGGCTCCCCTCTTTCCTCCTTCCTGTCTATGGTGCGCATCGTTTTAGTCGCCCCGGTTCAGTCTCCGTTCGCCCTCCGCACCCCTTTGGTTCTGCTCTGTCGTCGCTGCCGACGTCCGTTCTTCCTTTACATCGGCTGTCCAAACATTCGTCGCCACAACTTTCGGCGTCGTTAAAAATAAACTGTGCAAGGGAGAGAATACGGTTGTCGTCGCCACCACTTACGGCGTCAACGCGTAAGCAGTGGGACAGCGACGTCCATTACGCGCCCTCTTTTTCGTTTTTTTATCCTTGGGCCTGTGCGTAGGGTGGACGACGGATATCGTAGGTGGCAGGTGTAGGTGTAGGTGAGAGCAGGGGTGGCACCCAAGGAGTGGACTGACGTCGGAGGAGGGGACGAGTGCTCGCGGAGGGAGAGAATGGCAGGGGAGGGATTGTGTGTGTGCGTGTGTGTGTGTGTGTGTGTGTGTGCGTGTGTGTGTATGTGTGTGTATGTACGTGTGGGAGAGAACAGTGTGGTGGGGGGAGGAGAGAGGGAGAGCGGATGAAGGGTGAGTGAGAGAAGGAAAGGAAGAGCGGAGAGAGAATGAGAGGCAGTGGGGGATGAGTGAGCGATAGAGAGCGAGCGAGCGAGATAACCTGGGTGTGTTTGTGTGTGTCAGTGTGTGCGCTTGAGAGAGAGAGAGAAAATTGATTTGAGTGGGAGCCACAGAAATTGTGGCGGGAGGGAAAGAGGGGGAAGGGAGCGAGGGAAAAAGGAACAGAGTGGGCAGGGAGGGACAGAGAGAGAGAGAGTAATTATGCTTACGAGTGGAAGGATGTATGCCTAGTTCGTGTGCGGGCTGAGATGGTTGTTGGATGAGAGAGCAGCACACTCAGCTGTCCCCCTCCCCTCTATTGTGGCTGCAGTCGCGGGTGGAGCGGCACTATTGGGAGTGGAGTGCGCGCCCACCCTTGTGTGAGGTGAGTCTAAGGGGTGAACAGGGAGAGTAATGCATGGCACCGGTGGATGTCCGCAGGAATGGAGTTGGATCGCCCCTCTCATGTATGGCTTTGGTGCTTGGTGTTTGTGGGGTCCGGCAGGGAGAAGTGGATACTCTGAGGGTTTAGGGAGGTATGGCGCCGTCGGGCAGCCCTGCGCCGCCTTTGGCACCCATGGCCCATCACTCAGCGCTCCCAGGCGGGACCTCACTCGCTGCTGGGGAAGACGCCGGCACAGCTGCCGCCACCGCTTACACCACGTGGCAGACCTACAAGGCGCTGCCGCTACCGGACCGACCCTATGTTGAGCGCGACGTGGAGGCAAGTCTTGTTTCACCCCTTCCCCTTACAATTGCCATTCCCCTCATTCCCTCTCACCTTTCCTCTCCCCCTCTCCTGTGATAGTTGAAAGCTGTGCGCTGTGTCACCGCAGGTGCTCGCCGACATTCTGAAGCTAGCGGAGGGAAACGCAGCGAAGGACGGCGCAAATGTGAGACTCAGCCCGCCCACCGCCAGTCTACCCCCCACCATTCCAATCCGTCTTGACCCTCTCCCTCAGCCCACTGCACTCCGCTCTCCCTCACACCTATCAGTATTTCCACAACACTCAGTCCGCTGCCGCTTCTTAAACTCCCCTTCACTCGCCAATTTTATTACGTCTGCTCATCCGCCCAATGAATGAATGTCAATGAGGCTCGCGAGCCTCTCTTGCTCGACCTGGCGCTGACTCCTCGGCACTGTGCTGCAACATCGACCGCAGATATCGTTGGTACAGCTCATCAACGCGTACGAGACGGTGCTGAGCCGCATTGGTCTGCAGCCCGCCGACGACGTCTTCTACTACCGCTTCCTGCTCAAGCTGGCGCTGGACCCAGGTGAGTAGTGCCACCTCCCCACCACTCAACAGGGTGGCGTGTGCCGGAATGCCTTTTGTCATGTCCGTCGCGTGCGAGCTAAACTGACGGTGGGTAGTTTGTGCTCGACGGGGCAGACGGCGATTGGTGGAGTAAGTTTCAGCGTGAGGTGGCCGCCGAGGGCCTATCGATCAGCGGTCTGGACAGTCATCACCGGGTCGCTGGGCTCGCTGACCCCTCGTCCCTGTATCCGCGCGGTCGAGTGCGCTCCGGCGGGAGGTGAGTCAACCCGCTTTCGATGTAGAAAAGGTTCCACGGGGAGGGGAGAAGCATTAACTGACATAGGCCTTTCAATTTTTTGCAGTGTCGGCGGAACAGAGGCGTTCCCCGTCGAGTTTGACTTTAGTGGGTCGCTGGCAGAGAGCGGCGGCGGCCGTCTGAACTCATCGTCCGGACCCGGGGGCTATGCGCTGGAGGGCTACGCGCCGCCTCACAACCTGTCTATTTCTGGGAGCGCGAACGGGGGCACGGGGGTCGGTGGTGTCGGCTTTTACGATCCGCCCAGTCGACTCGAGCTGTCCGGCCTTTCCGACGGCTCCTTTGGCCGCCTGCCTGGTGCCCCACACCCGCCGCCCTCCTCGTTTGCTCCCGGCAACAGGCGGCTCGAGGTGTCTGAGACATTTCTCTACGACCACAGCGCCGACTACTCGGTCGCCTCTTCGACCCACCACCGTCCACCCGCTGGTGGGTGATTTCATCCTAACGTTGCAACAGTCCCGTATACCGTTTTCACTCTCCCGGCCTCTGCGACTCCACTCTTTCAGAGAGTGAGAGAAAAAGGTTGTGGCTGACATGTTGTCCGGTCTCCGCTTGCTGACAGGCCCGACTGCAGGGAGGTCTCGCGTTGTGTCCACAGGTAGCACTGCTGCGAATAGCACTCGCGAGTACGCGATCGAGAATTGGATGATCGCGCTGTCGTTCTGGGAGTGTCACACCTGCGTCCGCCTGCTGCGGCGCTGGGCCGCGCACCGCCAAGACCGAATAGTCGTTGCGCTCAAGCACTGGCGTCACGCCAAGGCGGCCTCCGCTTTTCGTCAGTGGCAGGCTATGGTGGCCTACCGCCTCGAAGGCGTCGAGCACGCCAGTAGCCATCACGAAGTGGTTCGTCGAAGGTGATGACCGCGTGATAACGAACGTGCAGTGCTGTCCCCATTTCCGCCTCGCCACAGCCGACCACGGATGCTCTTATCGTGCCGTTCATCAATAACCCCTATGGATTATTCTGATCGTTCGCTGATCAATAGCCTAAGTCTGTTGTGATGCTGTATGACCCGTTGTCCTCGTCGGCGTGGCAACAGACGCGTGCTGCAGAGTTGGTCGTCCGCTGCCCGCGAACAGCGGTGGCGCGAGGAGGCGCTGGCTCGGAGCCTGAAGACGGAGGTTCTGCGGAGCTGGGCGGATGAAGCAAGTACAGCAGCCCGACTGCGTGTCGCTACGGCAACAGTGGCTGAGGGTGTCGAGCAACGTCTCGGTCGCGCGGCATGGGCGCGCTGGCAAGCAACCTACGTCCAGCGCGTCACTCACCGCCACCTCCTTCGGGTACGGTAGAGAGTAGAGACGCTCGACTCCCTAAACCCTATTCGAGTCGCACATGTCGGGAAATTAACAATGATGCGGTGCGGTGTGGTTGATGCCTTACTCATACTAACTGGCTACCCGCTCCAACCCTGCTCCCTCCTCCCGAACAGTCAGCACGTGAAGAGTCGGCGTCTAGAAGCAAGCAAGCGGCCCTCCTCAGCTGGCGGTGCGCTACCGTTGCTCGCGCATCCGCTGTTGGTTTATTGTATGTCATGTTGCTTTGACGTTCGTTAATGGCGCGTAATTTGTTGGAATGAGCGATATGCCGCGTTTTCAGTGGTTTTACTCGCGAGATGAACGACCTGCGGCGGCGCATCGTGGGCGTGGTGGAGCGGCTGGAAGGGGTGTGGGCGAGCACCGCGCTCGTCACCTGGCTAGCGTCGCTCGCGCAGTCGGAAAGTCACTTTGAGGCGGTCGAGGTGTGCGTGCGCCGTCTGTATCTTTTGCTGCTGTCACGTTGCCTGCGGTGGTGGATGGCGTGGGCGGAGAGCCGAGGGTCGCGCTACGCCAAAATGCGGCTCGTCATCGGTCGACTCGCTAATATGAGAGCAGCCTCGGCGTTTTCGGGATGGAGAGCCGCTGCTGCGAGAAAAACGGACAACCGCGCCAAGGTGCGCCGCTCGCCCTTTCATCTCCCATTTTGGATGTCAGCGACTCGCAAAGAACCCCGCGCGCCACCATTCAGAAACCGAAGGCGTCGGTTTGCGATTTATCTCTTTCAATTTCCCACTTCGACTGGAATGATTATCCTTTGAGCTTAAACACAAATAAAGTCGAGTCGAGTCAAGTCATTTTTGAGATGCAAAGCAAAATATAATTGACTACCTTTCGCCGCAGTTTCTGAGGGGAGTGTATAGCCTGGGACCGAATGCTTTGCCGTTTTTCGTATGATGAATGTCGATTTAGGGAGTTAAACCTGTCGCGGTATGTTTTTAGGGAATGCTTCGTGGCATTCTGAATATTTGGAATGGCGAACGGACATATCACACCATTTTTACAAGAGAAAGCCGATTTCTCCGATTAAATATGACATGCAGAGGACGAGTTGTTATAAGCGTTTGTTTGCCCTTTTCTAAGTCGTGTTTTCGCTGACAACAGGTGCTCCACTCGCTGGCGCGGCTGCGGGCGGGAACCCTCGGCGCGGCGTTTGGCGGTTGGGTGGACAACGTCCGGCACTGGACGCGGAAGCGCTCGCTGCTGCAGAAAGCGGCCGCTCACTGGGCGCACCGTGCGGCCGCCATGGCGCTCTACACATGGTTCGTGCGAACTCCTCTCTCCCAACAACGCCGTGCAGTTGAATATCAGAGCGTATAATGATAGACATTCCAAACAACGACATTTATTTGATGTACTGTATTCGTTATAATAGACATAACAAGCAAATGATTTGAGTTAAGCACATGTATCGAAACGCAGCGACTGGCACAATGCGGTCGAGATGATAGCCCCTGGCAGGTAGACACGCACACACTCACCCACCCACACGAAATAGGCAGAGGATTCATAAAGTGTTTCAGGGTTGGGATAGAGAGTGGATAGCGCCGTTTGCCACACGTGTGGACAAAAACAAACCAGCTGTTTATAGTTTTTTTATCAACACAACTCATGTGAAACACGTTGGTTACATACTGGAGCTGCCCACTGGCAGTTGATTTCAATAATCCATGTCAGCACGCTGACGTGTTTCGTGGCCGTGTGTAGGGCTTGCTGGGCGCAGCGGAGCGCCGACCTTCACGCTCGCGGTCGGGTGGTGGTGGCGCGCGCGCTGCACAGCCTCGAGAGCCGCGCGCTGCGGTGTTGGATCGACTTTGTGGACCACAGCGCCCACAAGCGGCACCTGCTGACCAAGGTAAGGGCGACTGAACAGGCGTTAACACCTTTTTGCGGTTTTGGGATGGAAAGTTTGTGCAGTGCGCCACTTTATTATCGCTGTTTTTGCGAACATGCCAATAATAGGAGTCATCGGCAAATGTGCGAGTCGACCCTAAATGCCTGAAATTGTCACATAATATATATATTCTGCAAACCGAAATACCCTACTGCGTAATTTACTGTGCGTCTCTTGTAAGATAAAATCAAGAAGACGTAATTTGCTTGTAGTTTGTCAAGCAATGGTGACTACTTGCAACAAATACTGACGTATTCCGCGTTTACAGGGAAGCTTTAACAATCGTAAGTCCAAACCCTATTACCCCATATTATCTGCTTTCCGCGTTTCATGCTTAGTAATTCCCTCTAGGGATAGCTTCATATCAAAAAATCCGACACGGCATGCCGACGTACCAAAACGTACCAAAACGTACCAAAATGTACCAAAACGTACCATAATGTACCAAAACGTACCAAGACGTACCAAAACGTACCAAAACGTACCAAAACGTACCAAAACGTACCAAATGTACCGGCAGAAAATTTCGTGCATTACTCGTTATATCTTCGGCTACTGACTGTCTGTTATTCGGAACGTTTTTCCGCATTTTCAGGGATAAGAAACGTGTTGGCTTTGATATAATAAAATAATAGCCGATCGATATTTCCAATTCAGTAGTAGAAGAAATACTTACTTACATTACTTACTTTTGTACAAATCTCTCTCTCCCTCTCCTTATGTGCTTGTGTTCCATTCTTCTTTACTGGTTGACACTTTCTTTTGAAACAAAAAAATGAATCCAAATACTATTATTTGTGACTTATATAACTTATATGATAATCATACAGAAATACTTACTTACATTACTTACTTATGCACAAATATCTCTCTCCCTCTCCTGCTTATGTGCTTGTGTTCCTTTCTCCTTTACTGGTTGATACTTTCTTTGGAAACAAATAATGAATCCAAATAGTATATTGTTTATTATCCACTATATATATTCAATTGCCCCTTCCCCCCTCTAGGGAGAGCTTCATAGCAAAAAACCGACGCGGCTTCTCTATCTCTATCTCTCTCTCCCAG